>JAXCHO010000703.1:0-54281 GCA_036630365.1 Acanthiza pusilla
ACATTCTTCCCCACAAACTACCACAAACACAAAACAACCCCATAATAATAATAATCTCTCTCATCTCACTCTCACTATAACACCCACAACCAATATCCCAAATTTCCAATTTTCCCCAAAATTCCCCCAATTTTTCTCAAAATTCCCCCTATTTTTCCCATTTCATTCCCAAATTTTCCCCATAATTTCCCATTTTTTTTCCCATAATTCCCACTTTTCCCCAAATTATTTTCCCCAATTTCCACAATTTTACTATCCCATTTTCCCCATAATTTCCCAATTCCCCATTTTTCCCACAATTTATCTCCCCATTTTCCCAATTTTCCCATAATCCCCAATTTTTTCCTCACATTTTTCCAATTCCCCACATTTCCCACAAATTCCCCCATTTTTTCTCACTTTCCCCACATTTTTTCCCACTTTTTCCCCACAATTTCTCCACAAATTCTCACAATTTTTCCCCCTTTCCCCCCTGCAATTTCCCCATAATTTCCCATAATTTTCTCATGATTTTCCCATTTTTTTCTCCAATTTTTTCCCCAAAATTCCCCCAATTTTTTCTCACAATTCCCCCAATTTTTCCCCATAACTTCCCCAATTTTTTCCCATTTTTTCCCCACAATTTCCCCATAATTCCCTCAATTTTCCCCCAATTTTTCCCCAATTTTCCCCCAATTTTCCCCCAATTTTTCCCCAATTTTTTCTCACTTTTCCCCCAATCTTTCCCCAATTTTTTCCCATAAATCCCCCACAATTCCCCCAATTTTCCCCCAATTTTCCCCCAATTTTTCCCCAATTTTTTCTCACTTTTTTCCCACAATTTCCCCGATTTTTCCTCACTTTTTTCCCCATTTTTTCCCCACAATTTCCCCATTCTTTCCCCCATTTTTTCTCACAATTCCCTCACTTTTCCCCCAATCTTTCCCCAATTTTTTCCCATAAATCCCCCACAATTCCCCGAATTTTTCCCCAATTTTTTCTCACTTTTCCCCCAATCTTTCCCCAATTTTTTCTCACTTTTTTCCCACAATTTCCCCGATTTTTTCTCACTTTTCTCCCAATTTTCCCCCAATTTTCCCCCATAATTCCCCCAATTTTCCCCCAATTTTTCCCCAATTTTCCCCCAATTTTTCCCCAATTTTCCCCCAATCTTTCCCCAATTTTTTCCCATAATTCCCCCAATTTTTCCCCAATTTTTCCCCAATTTTTCCTCACTTTTTCCCCAATTTTTCCTCACTTTTCCTCACTTTTTCCCATTTTTTCCCCCAGAAAGAAGAGCGCGTCTCCGAGCTCCGCCAGCAACTCCAGGAGCGCCAACAACTCCGCTCTCGGCGCCGCCCCTCGGAGAACAGCCACTTCCCGCCGGAAAATCCCCAAAATCCCCCAAATCCCCCCAATCCCGCCGCGGGGGCGGGGCCGGGCTCAGGCTCCGCCCCTTTTTTCCAGCCCCAGAACCTCCCCCTGGTTCGGTGTTTGGTGTCGGAGCAGGCGGAGAAGCTGGGCCGAGGGAATTGCGATGGCAGCAGAGTTCATCTGCTCTACAAGTGAAATATTCCGGGGAATTGGGGGAAAATCCTGGGAAAAATCCCGGGGATTTTTGGGGAAAATCATGGAATTCGTCGAGGAAAAGATCCCGGGGAAAATCCGGGAAAAATCCCCGAATTTTCAGGGAAAAATCCCCGAATTTTCAGGGAAAAATCCTGGGAATTTTTGGGGAAAATCCTGGAAAAATCCCGGAAAGATCCAGGAAAAATCCTGGGAATTTTGGGGGGAAATCCTGGGGAAAATTCCCGGAAAGATCCAGGAAAAATCCTGGGAAATCCTGGGAAAAATCCCTGGAAAGATCCAGGAAAAATCCTGGGAATTTTTGGGGAAAATCGCGGAATTCGTCGAGGAAAAAATCCCGGGAAAAATCCAGGAAAAACCCCAGGGATTTTTGGGGAAAATAATGGAATTCGTCGAGAAAAAATCCCGAGAAAAATCCGGGAAAAATCCCCGAATTTTCAGGGAAAAATCCTGGGAATTTTGGGGGGAAATGCTGGGGAAAATCCCTGGAAAGATCCAGGAAAAATCCTGGAAATTTTTGGGGAAATCCTGGGAAAAATCCCTGGAAAGATCCAGGAAAAACCCCGGGATTTTTGGGGAAAATAATGGAATTCGTCGAGAAAAAATCCCGAGAAAAATCCGGGAAAAATCCCCGAATTTTCAGGGAAAAATCCTGGGAATTTTGGGGGGAAATGCTGGGGAAAATCCCTGGAAAGATCTAGGAAAAATCCTGGGAATTTTTGGGGGAAATCCTGGGAAAAATCCCTGGAAAGATCCAGGAAAAACCCCAGGGATTTTTGGGGAAAATCGCGGAATTCGTCAAGGAAAAATCCCGGGAAAAATCCGGGCAAAATCCCCGAATTTTCAGGGAAAAATCCTGGGAATTTTTGGGGAAAATCCTGGGGAAAATCCCTGGAAAGATCCAGGAAAAATCCTGGAAATTTTTGGGGAAATCCTGGGAAAAATCCCTGGAAAGATCCAGGAAAAATCCTGGGAATTTCTGGGGGAAATCCTGGGAAAAATCCCTGGAAAGATCCAGGAAAAATCCTGGGAATTTCTGGGGAAAATCCTGGGAAAAATCCCTGGAAAGATCCAGGAAAAATCCTGGGAATTTTTGGGAAAATCCTGGGGAAAAATCCTGGGAATTTTTGGGGAAAATCATGGAATTCATCGAGGAAAAATCCCGGGAAAGATCCAGGAAAAACCCCGGGGATTTTTGGGGAAAATCGCGGAATTCGTCGAGGAAAAATCCCGGGAAAAATCCGGGCAAAATCCCCGAATTTTCAGGGAAAAATCCTGGGAATTTTTGGGGAAAATCCTGGGGAAAATCCCTGGAAAGATCCAGGAAAAATCCTGGAAATTTTTGGGGAAATCCTGGGAAAAATCCCTGGAAAGATCCAGGAAAAATCCCGGGAATTTCTGGGAAGAAATCCCTGCAAAAATCCCCAAATTTTCAGGGAAAAATCCTGGGAATTTTTGGGGAAAATCATGGAATTTGTCGGGAAAAAATCCCGGCAAAAATCCCAGAAAAATCCCCGAATTTCCAGGGAAAAAAAGAAAAAAAAAAAAAGAAAAATTCCTGGAATTTCCAGGGGAAAAAACCCAGAAAAAAAAAAAAGAGAAAAATCCAGGGGAATTTCTGGGAAAAAATCCTGGGAAAAATCCCAGAATTTCCAGGAAAATATCCTAGGAAAAAATCCTGGGAAAGATCCACAAATTCCTGGGGAAAATCCTGGGAATTTGTGGGGGAAAAATCCTGGGAAAGATCCCAGAATTTCCAGGAAAGATCTTGGGAAAAATCCCAGAATTTCCAAGAAAAAGTCCCAGAATTCATCAGGAAAATATCCTGGGAAAAACGCAGGAAAAATCCCAGGAAAAATCCTGGGAAAAATCCCCGGATTTCCAGAAAAAATACGGGGGAAAAATCCCGGGAAAACTCCGGAATTTCCAGGAAAAAATCCTGGGAAAAATCCCAGAATTTCCAGGGAAAATATCCTGGAATTTGCTGGGAAAAATCCTGGGGAACATCTGGGAAAGATCCCAGAATTGCCAAGGAAAATATCCTGGAATTTGTCTGGAAAAACCCCGGAATTTGTTGGGAAAAAATCCTGGAATTTGTTGGGAAAAAAATCCTGGAATTTCGAGGAAAAAAATCCTGGAATTCGTCAGAAAAAGTCCTGGAAATCACAAGGAAAAACCTCCTGGAATTTATCGGGAAAAATCCCGGGAAAAATCTGGGAATTCCCGGGAAAAATCCTGGAATTTGTCAGGAAAATATTGGGAGGGGGGCGGGGCTTATTTATTGGGGGTGGGGCTTATTTATTTCTTGGGGGCGGAGCCTCTTCCAGGGTGGAATTCTGGGAGTTTTTTGGGAATTGTGACCTGAGTGGAAAAATCCTGAAAAAACTTGGAATTCCTGGAAAAAATTCTGGGAAAAATCCTGGAATTCCCGGGAAAAATTCCAGGAAAATCCCGGGGAAAATCACAGAATTCCCAGGGAAAAATCAGAGGAAAAATCCTGGAATTTCCAGGAAAAAATCCTGGAATTCACCTGGAAAAAATCACAGAAAAAATCCAGGAATTCCTGGGAAGAAGTTCTCAAAATCACTGTGAAAAAATCCTGGAATTCCCGGGAAAAAATCCTGAAAATCACTGGAGAAAATCCCAGGAAAAATCGCAGAATTCCCGGGAAAAAAATCCCGGGAGAAATCCCAGAATTCCCGGGAAAAAATCCAGGAAAAAATCTAGAATTCCCGGGAAAAAAATCCCGGAATTCCCGGGAAAAATCGGGGAAAGGGGCGGGGTTTATTTATTGGGGGCGGGGCTTATTTGATGGAATTTCCCACTGATCCTATGGCATTCCCATTGATCCTATAGAATTCCCACTTATCCTATGGAATTTTGCACTTATCCTATAAAATTCCCTATTTATTCTACAGAATTCCCACTTATCCTACAGAATTCCCATTTATCCTATGGAATTCCCATTTATCCCATGGAACTTTGCACTTATCCTATAAAATTCCCTATTTAATCTATGGAATTCCCATTTATCCTATAGAATTCCTGGTTTTCCTGCGGAATTTTGCACTTGTCCTATTAAATTCCCACTTATCCTATGGAATTCCCATTTATTGTATGGAATTTCCCATTTAATGTATGGAATTTTCCACTTATCCCATAGAATTCCCACTTATCCTATGGAATTCCCTATTTATTCTATGGAATTGCACACTTATCCTATAGAATTCCCATTTATCCTATGGAATTTTCCCACCGATCCCGAAGAATTCCCCAAATCCCTTTTTTTTTTTTTTTCCGGAGCGTTTCCAATAAAAATTGCCGGCGGTCGTTTCAATAAAATCTGACAGAATCCTTTCCGTAAATTCTCGTGGAATTCCCGACTTTTTTTCCATAAATTCCCACAGAGTTCCCAAATTTTTTTTTCCTGTAAATTCCCACAGAATTCCCGACTTTTCTTTCTGTAAAATCACACAAAATTCCCTATTTTTTTTTTTTAAATTTTCACACAATTCCCAACATTTTTTTTTCTCTAATTCCCACGGAATTCCCAACATTTGTTCCCTAAATCCCAAAGAATTCCTGATATTTTTTCCATAGACAATTTTCCCATAAATCCCACGGAATTCCCCCACAGGCTGATCCCAGAAATCTCACACAGAATTCCCTAAATTCCTGCAGAATTGCTGACTTTTTTCCCGTAATTCCCACAGAATTCCCATTTTTCCCTCAGAACTTCCTTAAATCCCTCAGAATTCCCAGAGAATTCTCATAAATCCCTCCGAATTTCTCAAAATCCCACGGATTTCCCTCAGAATTCCCATAAATCCCCAAAAATTCCCCTTTTTCCCCCTCAGAATTCCATATTTTCCCCTCAGAATTCCCACAAATCCCACAGAATTCTGCTAAACCTCTCAGAACTCCCTCGGAATTCCCATAAATCCCTCAGAACTCCCATAAATCCCAAAGAAATTCCCATTTTTTCCCTCAGAATTCCCACAAATCTCCCAGAATTCCCATTTTTCCCAGAGAATTCCCCATTTTCCCCTCAGAACTCCCATTTTTTCCCTCAGAATTTCCCATTTTTCCCACAAAAATTCCCGTTTTCCCCCCAAAATTCCCATTTTCCCTCAGAATTCCCATAAATCCCAAAGAATTCCCACACAATTCCCATAAATCCCAAAAAAATCCCCTTTTTCCCCTCAGAATTCCCACAAATCCCACAGAATTCTGCTAAACCTCTCAGAATTCCCTCGGAATTCCCATAAATCCCGCAGAACTCCCATCAATCCCAAAGAAATTCCCATTTTTCCCTCAGAATTCCCACAAATCTCTCAGAATTCCCATTTTTCCCAGAGAATTCCCCATTTTCCCCTCAGAACTCCCATTTTTTCCCTCAGAATTTCCCATTTTTCCCACAGAAATTCCCATTTTTCCTCAGAAATTCCCCATTTTTCCCTCAGAATTCCCATAAATCCCAAAGAATTCCCAATTTTCCCCACAAAATTCCCATTTTTCCCACAGGATCGCCACAAATCCCTCAGAAATTCCCATTTTCCCCACAGAATTCCCATTTTTCCCTCAAAATTCCCTCAGAATTGCCATAAATCCCAAAAAAAATCCCATTTTTTCCACAAAATTCCCGTTTTCCCCTCATAATTCCCTCAGAATTCTCATTTTTCCCTCAGAATTCCCATTTTTCCCCACACAATTTCCCATTTTTTCCCCAGAAATTCCCATTTTTCCCTCACAATTCCCTCAGAATTCCCGAAAGTCCCAAAAAAATTCGTTTTTCCCTCAAAAATTCTCGATTTCCCCTCAGAATTTCCCATTTTTCCCCCACAGCCAACCCCACAAAATTCCCGAACTTTTCCACAATTCCCCAAAAAATATTTTTTAAAAACTCATAAAAATAAAAATTTAAAAAAAAAAAAAAAAAAATTTTCTCTGACCCCTCCTGGGTGAAAATTCCCGGAATTCCGGCGGGGGGAAAAAAAAAGGCGGGAAAAAAAAGGCGGGAAAAAAAAAGGCGGGAAAATGGAGTTTGGGGGTGGGAAATTTGGGAATTTTGGGGAAATTTTGGGGAATTTGTTGCGTTTGAGGTTTGGATTTTTCCTGAAATTCTCGCGGGAAAATGAAGATTTGTTGTTCCCACGGCTCCGGAGTGGTTTTTGGGAATTTTTTTGGGAATTTTGGGGAGATTTTTGGGGAATTTTTTTGGGGTTTTGGGGTTGGATTTGGGGTTTGGGGTGGGGATGGGAAGGTGATGGGCTCAGAATTCCAAAAAAATTCATGGAAATCCCAAAATATTGCCTTTAAAAAAATCTGGAATTCCAAAGAATTAATTAAAAAAGGGAAATTCTGATAGAGAAAGAGAATTCCCAAAAAATCTTACGGAATTCCCAAAGAATTCCATTTAAAAAAATTCAAAATTAAAAAAATAAAAAGGATGAAATTCCCAGAAAAATCCCAGAAATAATTTCTTTAAATGCCAAAAAAATTCCCTTTTAAAGGCCTGGAATTAAAAAAAAAAGATGGAATTCCCAAGAATTCCCAAAAATTCCCATGGAATTCCCTTTAAAATTTTGGGATTTAAAAAGAAAAAATTCTGACAAAAAATCAGAATTCCCAAAAAAATCCCATGGAATTTCCATAGAAATCCCTTTAAAAAAAAAGAATTCTGACAGAAAAAAATCCCAAAAAATCCCAAATATTCCCGAAAAATTCCCAAGACAACCAAAAAAAATTCCCAAAAAACACAATTTTTTTCCCAAATATTCCCAAAAAAATCCCCCAAAAAATCACAAACATTCCCAAAAAATTCCCAACCCCAAAATATAAAAAAAAAATTCCCAAAGATCCCCAAAAAATCCCAAATATTCCTCAAAATATAAAAAAAATTCTCAAATATTCCCCAAAATCCTCAAAAAACCACAAAATATCCAAAAACATTCTCCAAAAATCCCAAATCTTCCCCAAAAATTCCCCAAAAAATAAAAAAAATTCCAAATATTCCCGAAAACTTCCCCAAAGACCCAATCCCAAAAAAACCCCCAAAAATCCTAAATATTCCAAAAAAATTCCAGAAAAATCCTCCCAAAATTCCCAAATATTCCCCCCAAAAAAATCCAAAAAATTCCCCAAAAAATCCCAAATATTCCCCAAAAAATCCAAAAAAATTCCCCAAAAAATCCCAAATATTCCCCAAAAATTCCAGAAAAATCCCCCCAAAATTCCCAAATATTCCCAAAAAAATATCCAAAAAATCCCCCAAAAAATCCCAAATATTCACAAAAATTCCCAACCCCAAAAAATCCCCAAAACACCCCAAAAAAATTCCAAAAAGTCCCAAATAAATTAATTTATTTTCTGAAAAAAAAACCCTCAGGACACTCCAGGAGTGAGAATTCCACAGATTTTATTTGGAATTTGCCCAAAATTCTGGGGAATTGAAGAAAATCTCCAAAAAAATCCCGGAAATTGAAGGAAATTTCCAGAAATTTCTGGTAATTTTGGGAAATTTTGGGAATTTCTAGCGATTGGATTTGGCCACGCGCTCGAGCTCATCTTTCTTCTTGATGGCGTAGGAGTTGGAGGAGCCCTGGAAATTGGGGAAAAAACCAAAAAAATTGGGAAAAATGGAAAATTTTGGGGATTTTGGGGAAAATTTGGGATTTTGGGGGGAAATTGGAAAGGAAAAATTGGGAAATTTGGGGGGGCAAATGGGAATTTTGGGGGGAAATGGAGAAAAATTAAAGGGAAAATTGGGAAAAATAAGAAGAATTGGGAATTTTGGAATGGTGGGAGAAAATGGAGAGAAAAATTGGGGAAAATATTGAAAATTTGGGAATTTTGGGGGAATGGGAAGGAAAAGTGGGGGAAAATGAGAAAATTTGGGGAAAAAATTGGGAATTTTAGGGAGAAATAAAAAGGAAAATGCGGGGGGAAGAGAAAAAGGGAATTTAGGGAATTGTGGGCGAAAATTTTGGGGGAAATTTTGGGAATTCTGGGTGCAATTTCAGGTAAAATTTTAGGAATTTTGGGTGGAATTTTGGGTGGAATTCAGGCAATTTCAGGCAGAATTTTGGGTGCAATTTCGTGTAGAATTTGGGTGGAATTTTGGGCAAAATTTTGGTTGCAATTTGGGTATTTTGGAGTGAAATTTCCTGAGAAATTTTGGATGAATTTTAGGCAAAATTCTGGAAACTTGGGGTGAAATTCCACAAGAAATTTTGGGTGAATTTTGGTTAAAAGTTTGGGAATTTGGGTGGAATTTTGTGAATTTTGGGGTGGAATTTTGGGAATTCTGGGCGGAATTTTGGATGCAATTTGGGGTCAGAATTTCGGAAATTTTGGGTGAAATTTTGGGTGGAATTTGGGCATTTTGGATGGAGATCTTGGGTGAAATTTGGGGTGAGATTTTAGAAATTTTGGACTAAGGTTTTGGGCAGAATTTTGGGTGAAATTCAGTGAATTTTGGCCCAAGTTTCAGGTGAAAATGACGCAATTCTGGGTGGAAATTTTGGGTGAAATTGGGGCAATTTTGGCAGAATTTTGGGCAAAATTTTGGTAATTTCAGGGTGAATTTTAGGCAGAATTTTGAGCAATTTCAGGTAAAATTTTTGGCTATTTTGGACAGAATTTTGGGTGAAATTTGGGGATTTTGGCTGCAATTTCGGGCAGAATTTTGGGTAAAATTTTAGGCAATTTTTGGGTGAATTTTGGGTAAAATTTCAGGGAATTTCACGCAGAATTTGGGGTGAAATTTGGGGTTTTGGGCACAATTTCAGGCATAACTTCAAAGAAAATTTTGGGCAATTTGGGAGTGAAGTTTAGGCAAAATTTTAGGCAATTTCAGGGTAAATTTTAGGTAAAATTTTGGGTAATTTCAGGCAGAATTTGGGGTGAAATTTGGGGATTTTGGTTGGGATTTTGGGTGCAATTTTGGGGTGAATTTTGGGCAATTTCAGGCAGGATTTGGGGTGAAATTTGGGGATTTTGGACTGAATTTCGCAAGGAATTTTGGGTAAATTTTGGGCAATTTCAGGCAGAATTTGGGGTGAAATTTGGGGATTTTGGACTGAAATTTCGCAAGGAATTTTGGGCAATTTCAGGCAGAATTTGGGGTGAAATTGGGGGATTTTGGACTGAATTTCGCAAGGAATTTTGGGTGAATTTTGGGCACTTTCAGGCAGAATTTGGGGTGAAATTTGGGGATTTTGGGCTGAAACTTCGCAAGGAATTTTGGGTGAATTTTGGGCAATTTCAGGCAAAATTTGGGGTGAAATTTGGGAATTTTGGACTGAAATTTCGCAAGGAATTTCGGGTGAATTTTGGGCAATTTCAGGCCGAATTTGGGGTGAAATTTGGGGATTTTGGGCTGACCTTGGCGGCGTTGATGAGCTCGTCAGCCAAGCACTCGGCGATGGTTTTGATGTTCCTGAACGCAGCCTCGCGAGCGCCCGTGCACAGCAGCCAGATGGCCTGGAAATGAGGAGATTTGGGGGAAAATCAGCAAATTTTGGGGAAAAATCTGGAGTTTTGGGGAAAAAATGGGGAGGAATGGTGAAAAAATGAGGGAAAACGGTGAAAAAATGGAAAAAAAGGGTGAAAAATGGGGAAAATAGAAGAAAAAATGGGGAAAAAAAAAATTGAGGGAAAAAATGAGGGAAAAAAGGGAAAAAGAGAAAATATTAGGTGAAAAATGAAAAAAATTGGGAAAAATAAGGGAAAATGGGAAAAAGTAGAGAAAAAATAGAGAAAAAATGGGGGAAAAGGGGAGAAAAATGGGGAAAAATGGGAAAAATGAGGGGGAAAATGGGGAAAAACAAGGGGAAAATGGGGAGAAAATAGGGAAAAAATGGGAATTTTGGGGAAAAATGGGGAAAATTGGGAGGTTGAGGGGGTGGGGAGGAGAAAAAATGGGGAAAAATGGTGAAAAAATGGGGAAAATAAAAGAAAATGGGGGAAAAAGGAAAGAATTTGAGAAAAAAAAATCAGAAACATTAGGGAAAAAAAAAGGGAAAAATCAGGTGAAAGATGCAAAAAATTGGGAAAAAATGGGGGAAAAATGAAGGCAAAAAATACAGAAAAAATGGGGAAAAGGGGAGAAAAATGGGGAAAATAGGGAGGAGAAAATGGAGAAAAATTGGGAAGAAATGAAGAAAAATCGCGGGAAAAAATGCAGAAAAAGGGGGAAAAATGGGGGGAAAAAAAATGGGGAAAATTGGGAAAAAATACACAAAAAATGGGCAAAAAATACTGAAAGAATGAGGGAAAACGGCAGGAAATGGGGAAAACATGGGGAAAGAATGAGGAAAGAAATCGACAAAAATAGGAAAAAAATTGAGAATAAAAGGAGAAAAAACGAGACCAAAATGGGACAAAAATTAGCAAAAAAACGGCAAAAAATGAAGGAAAATGCAAAAAAAAAGAGCAATTTTCCGGATTTTTTTTTGGGGGGGGAATTTTACAGAATATTTTTGGCAAATTTTGAGTAACTTTATGGGGATTTTTGGGTATTTTTGGGGATTTTTGACCTGGTTGACCCTGCGCAGAGGGGACACGTCCACGGCCTGGCGCCGCACGGTTCCGGCGCGGCCGATGCGCGTCGAGTCCTCGCGGGGCCCCGAGTTGATGATGGCGTTCACCAGCACCTGCAGGGGATTCTGGGAAAAAAAAAAGAGAAATTTCTGTTGGGATTTATAGGAAATAAAATTTTTAAATGGAAGGAAAAATAGCCAAAAAAATCCCCAAAAAATTCACTTTCGCGTGCCCAGAAAAAGCCCAAAATCCTTTCCCTGACTCTCAAAATTCTCTCCTGAATTCTCAAAAAAGAGCCAAGAATTCCCTCCTGAATCCCTAAAAAATGTCTTCTGAATTCCCAAAGAGCCCAAAAATTCCCTCCTGAATCCCTGAAAGAATTCCTAAAATTCCCTCCTGAATCCATAAAAAAAGCAAAAAAATTCCCTCCTGAATCCATAAAAAAAGCAAAAAAAAAATCTCCCCTGAATTCACAAAAAACTCCTGAGAATTCTCTTCTCAATCCCCAAAAAAAAACCCCAAAAATTCTCTCCTGAATCCATTCTAAAGCCCGAAAATTTCTCTCCTAAATGCTCAAATGAGAGCCCAAAAATTCCCTCCTGAATTCCCCAAAAAAACCCCAAAAATTCCCTCCTGAACCCATAAAAAACCCAAAAAATTCCTTTCTGAATCCCTAAAAAAACCAAAAAAAATTCTCTCCTAAACCCCTAACCCCTGGGCCCGAATTGATGATGGAGTTCACCAGCACCTGCAGGGGATTCTGGGAAAAAAATTAGAATTTTTATTGGGATTGTCCCAAACAAATCATCAAATCCCATTTATTCCCTATTTTCCTATTTTTCTCCATTTTTCTCCGTTTTTCTTCATTTTTTCTGCATTTTTTCCCCATTTTTCTTCATATTTCCATTTTTTCCCCATTTTTCTTCATATTTTCCTCATTTTTTCCCATTTTTCTTTATATTTCCCCCATTTTTTCACTGTTTTTCTTCATATTTCCCTCATTTTTTCCCCATTTTTCTTCATATTTCCTCATTTTTCACTGTTTTTCTTCATATTTTCCTCATTTTTTCACTGTTTTTTCTTCATATTTCCCCCATTTTTTCACTGTTTTTCTTCATATTTCCCTCATTTTTTCCCCATTTTTCTTCATATTTCCAATTTTTCATTGTTTTTCTTCGTATTTCCCTCATTTTTTCACTGTTTTTCTTCATATTTCCCCCATTTTTTCAGTTTTTCTTCATATTTCCCTCATTTTTTCTCCATTTCTCTTTATTTTTTCTGCATTTTTTCCCCATTTTTTTCATATTTCCCTCATTTTTTCACCGTTTTCCCCATTTTTTCACCGTTTTTTCCCCATTTTTTCCCCATTTTTTCACCAATTTTCTCCATTTTTTTTCCATTTCTCCCCAAATCCCAATTTTCTCACCTCCCCAGTGAGCAGATGGATGATCTCAAACGCGTGTTTGACGATCCTGACACTCATCAGCTTCTTCCCGTTGTTCCTCCCGTGCATTTTCCCCATTTTTAAAAATATTTTCCCCATTTTTCTTCATATTTTCCCCACTTTTTCCCCATTTTCCCTCCATTTTTCTTCATATTTTCATCATATTTTTCTTCATTTCCCCCATTTTTTCACTATTTTTTCTCCCATTTCTCCCCGTGTTTTCCCCAATGTTTTCCCCATTTTTCTTCATATTTCCCCCATTTTTCTTCGTATTTTCCCCATTTTTTCCCCATTTTTCCTCATTTTTTCCCCATTTTTTTTCATATTTCCCTCATTTTTTCACCGTTTCCCCCCATTTTTTCTCCATTTTTTTCACCAATTTTCTCCATTTTTTTTTTCCATTTCTTCCCAAATTTCATTTTCTCACCTCCCCAGTGAGCAGATGGATGATCTCAAACGCGTGTTTGATGATCCTGACAGTCATCAGTTTTTTCCCGTCGTTCCTCCCGTGCATTTTCCCCATTTTTTCCCATTTTTCTTCATATTTTCCCCCCTTTTTTCCCCATTTTTTCCCCATTTTTCTTCATATTTTCTCCATTTTTTCACCAATTTTCTCCATTTTTTTTTCCATTTCTCCCCAAATCCCAATTCTCTCACCTCCCCAGTCAGCAGATGGATGATCTCAAACGCGTGTTTGACGATCCTCACAGTCATCAGCTTCTTCCCGTTGTTCCTGCCGTGCATCATCATGGAGTTGGTCAGGCGCTCCACGATTGGGCACTGAGCCTTGCGGAATCGCTTGGCCGCGTAACGCCCGGCGGAGTGAGGGAGGTATTTTGCATATTTCTCCTTTACTGCGATGTAATCCTGAAATTTTGGAAATTTTGGGTCAAATTCACATTTTTTTACTGCAAAAAATCCCGAGATTCTAGCCCCAAAACAAAGTAAATTAGAATATTTTTGGAGATGTCAACCCCATAATAGCCAACTCTTTGTCTGTTCTTCATTCACGAGGATGTAATTCTGAAATTTCGGGAATTTTTGGGAATTTCAGGATCAGTTTCACATTCCTCATCACAAAAAACCCCAAGACTTTAACCCCAAAAGGAAAGAAATTAGAATATTTTCTGAGATTTCAACCTTGTAACGATCAGCTCTTCACGTATTTATCCTTCGTGATGACATCATCCTGCAATTTTGGGAATTTTGGGGAATTTCAGGGTCAGATTCACACTTCACACCACAAAAAACCCAAAATTTTAACCCCAAAACTGAAAAAAAACTCCAAAACTTGGTCAGATTTCAACTCTATAACAACCAGTACTTAGTATGTATTTCTTTCCTGGTGACGTAATCCCTAGAATTCTGAAAATTTTGGGGAATTTCAAGATCAGATTCGCACTCCTGACCCCAAAAAACTCCAAAATTTGAATTTAATTCTAAAGAAATTCCCGTATTTTCCCCATTTTAACCCCTCGGTGACTGAAGCCGTGGGCACTGCGCCTCGCGGAATCGCTTGGCCGCGTAACGCCCGGCGGAATGAGGGAGATATTTGGCATATTTCTCCTTTACTGCGATGTAATCCTGAAATTTTGGAAATTTTGGGTCAAATTCACATTTTTTTACTGCAAAAATTCCTAAGGTTTTAGCTCCAAATGGAAAGAAATTATAAAATCTTTTCAGATTTCAGCTCCGTAATAACTCAGAGTTAGCGTATTTCTTCTTCACAGTGATGTAATCTCGAAATTTTGGGAATTTTTGGATCAGATTCACATTCCCCACCACAAAAAACCCCAAAATTTTAGCCCAAAACTGAACAGAATTCTGATACTTTGTCGAACTTTAACTCTATAATGATCAGTACTTGGTGTATTTTTCCTTCACAGCGATGTAGTCCTGGAATTTTGGGAATTTTCAGGAATTTTAGGGTTGGATTTACAAACCTGATCCCAAAAAACCCCAAGATTTTAGCCCCAAAATAAAAGGAATTAGAATATTTTTTGAGATTTCAGCGCTGTAACAACCAACGCTTGGTGTGTTCTTCATTTACGATGATGTAATCTCGAAATTTTGGGAATTTCTGCATCAGATTCGTCATTTTTACAAAAAAAAAGTCTCCCGAAAATCCCAAAAAAATTCCAAAAAATTCCAAAAAAAATCCCGAAAAATTCCCGAGAAAATTCCCATAAATGTCCCGGAATTCTCACCTGCAGGGAGATGTCGTTGATCTGCACATCGTCAGTGCTCCACTTCCCAAACAATTTGATGTCAGGAGTTTCTGTCACTGCCGGAGCTGTCTCCCAATCCGTCATGCTGCGGAAAATTTGGGAAAAAATTGGGAAAAATTCAGGAAAATATCAGGAAAAGTTTTGCGAAAATTCGGGGAAAAATCCGGTAAAGTTGGGGGAAAATTCGGGAAAAAATCGGGGAAAATTTGGGGAAACTTCAGGGGAAGTTTGGGGGAAATTCAGGAAAAAATCAGGAAAAAACCAGGGAAGTCGGAGGAAAAATCGGGAAAATCTGGGGGAAATTCAGGCAGAACTTGTTCCCATTTTCTCCCACTGTTATCCCATTTTTTCCCACTGTTTTCCCATTTTTCCCATGCTGGATTCCCTTTTCCCAATATTTTTCCAATTTTTCCCCTCCAAATTCCCTCTTTTCTTGTGCTAATCCCTCTTTTCCCACTCCAATCTCCTTTTTTCCTCACTCTTTTCCCACTTTTCCCACTCTAATCTCCTTTTTCCCAATGTTTTCCCCCTTTTTCCACATCTGAATACTCCTTTTCCCGCTGTTACCCCATTTTTCCCACTTTTATCCCATTTTCCCCCTCTCTGGATCCCCTTTTTCCCCTCAAAATCCCTTTTTTTTTCCCACCGTTATCCCTTTTCCCCCCACTTTTCCCGCTCGGGACCTCTCTTCTCCCACTGTCATCCCCTTTTTCCCCACTCTCATCCCCAATTTCCTATTTTCTCCATTTTTTCCATCCGAATCCCCTTTTTCCCCACTATGATCCTCCTTTCCACCTCCGGATCTCCTTTTCCCCTTTCCCGGACCAAATAATTCAATTTAAAACACACAAAAAAAATCAGAAATTCCATTTCTCCCTCCCCTCCCCCCCATTCCCCCTCACGGCCTCCCACCCCCTCCGATCTCCATTTTTTTCCTTTCCCCACCCCTCAGCACCTCCCCGATCTCATTTTTCCCTCACAAAATCCTTATTTTCCCTCACAAAATCCCATTTTTCACCTCATAAAATCCTTATTTTCCCTCACAAAATCCCATTTTTCCCTCACAAAATCCCATTTATTTCCCCCGCGCGCTCTCCTCACATGGCGGGGCCTCCGACTCCGACCGAGCAAAAAGGCCGCTACGGGGCTTCCCGGCCTCTTATATAGCGGGCAGGGGTTCACTTCCGGTCGCGGATGCGCACTTACCCACGCGACGCCAAATTTCCGTTTTCCGCCCTCGCTTGTGAGAACATTGCGCATGCGCATTAGTGCTTCTCCCCCGCGGCCGCCATGTTTGTTGAGGGCGTTCGCCCTCAATGCCGCTAAAGCTCTCGATAATGGCGGAAAAAACACGCGTGGGGGAAAATGGCCGCTTTAGAAAGGGGAAAAACACGCGCGGAAGGGACAGATCGGCGACATATCGGCGACAGGGAGGCGATAGAGTGGCGACAGAGTGGCCTGGAGGCGACACGCGGAGGGGAAATGGCTGCTCACGCGTGGCTGGGAAACAGGGCGGGCGGGGGGAGGTCATTGCGAGGGGAGGCGAGGTGACCAATCAGAGCTCGCGGTGTGCGTGACGCCATCGGTTGCTAGGCAGATTTCGGCCAGACCGGAGGGGGCAATTTGGGGACCCCAAAATTCCCTAAAAATCCCTCCAAAATACAAAAAAAAAAATCCCATAAAATCCCACAAAATTCCCCCAAAATTCTGCCAATCCCCCAAAATCCTCCAAAATTCCAAATCCCAAATCCATCACTTTATAATCTCCCCGGGGACATTTTGGGGACCCCAAAATTCCCTAAAAATCCCCCCAAAATTCCCAAAATTTCCCCTAAACTCCCCCAAAATCGCCTAAAAATTCCGAAGAAATTCCAAAAATCCCCCCAAAATTCCCAAATTAAAAAAAAAATCCCCAAAATTCCCCCAAATCCCTCCCAAAATACCTCCCAAAATTTTCCAAAAACCCCAAAATCTCCCAAAATTACAAAAAAAATCCTCTATAATCCCCGAAAAATTCCCCAAATATCCCAAAATATCCAAAATCCCCCCAAAATCCCCCAAATCCCCCCAAAATTCCAAAAAAAATCCCAGATTTCCCCTTTTATCCATCTCCCGCCCCCTGCCAGAGGAAATTTTGGGATGAAAAAAGCACAAAAAAACTCCAATAATCCAAAAAAACAATTGTTTGGGGAAGAATTTCAGGATTTTGGGACAATTCAGAGGAATTCGGGGAAAATTTGGGGAATTTGGGGACAATTCTTGGACTTGGGGACAATTCCTGAATTTTGGGTACAATTCCTGAATTTTTTGGGACAATTTTGGGAGTTTTGGAACAATTCTCAGGAATTTGGGGAAATTTTGGGAACAATTTTTGGGAAACAATTTTGGGACAATTCAGTGAATTTTTGGGAAAATTCCGGTGGATTTTGGGGTAAATTCCATGGATTTTTTTTTTTTTTTTAAATTCTGAGGATTTTTGGAAGAATTCTTGAACTTTGAGAAAATTCTGGTGATTTTTGGGGCGAATTCCATGGATTTTTTGGGACACTTCCAGTGATTTTTGGGGCGAATTTTGGGGAAAATTTTGGGAATTTTTGGGAACAATTCCATGGATTTTTTGGGAACAATTCCGTGGATTTTTTTGGAAAATTCCGGTGATTTTTGGGAACAATTCCATGGATTTTGGGACAATTTTGGGAACTATTTTGGGAACAATTCCGTGGATTTTTTGGGGACAATTCTGATGATTTTTGGGGCGAATTCCGTGGATTTTTTGTGAATAATTCCGTGGATTTTTGGGACACTTCCAGTGATTTTTGGGGCGAATTTTGGGGAAAATTTTGAGAATTTTTGGGAACAATTCCGTGAATTTTTGTGAATAATTCCGTGGCTTTTTGGGGAAAATTCCATGGATTTTTTTGGAAAATTCCGGTGATTTTTTTTGAAAATTCCGATGATTTTTGGGGAAAATTCCGCCGATTTTGGGATCCTCGCCATCGTCCGCAGCTCCTCAGGTGCTCCCTGGGGGGGGAGGGGACAGAAGTGACAAAGGAGGGGACAGAGGGGGCGGGGCCATGACGTCATCACGGGCGGTGCCGTGACGTCATCACGGGGGCGGGGCCTTACCTGCGAAGGTGTCCCCGGGGAGGGGAGAGTAACCTGAGGGGAAAAAATGGGGAAAAAATGGGGGAAATTGGTTAAAAAGTGAGGAAAAAGGGAGAAAAAGTGAGGAAAAAGGGGAAAAAAGTGAAAAAAAGGACAAAAAAAGGACAAAAGGTGACCAAAAAATGACAAAAAGTGACCAAAAAATGATAAAAAGTGACCAAAAAAGGACAAAAAAGGACAAAAAGTGACCAAAAAATGACAAAAAGTGACCAAAAAATGACAAAAAGTGACAAAAAAAGGACAAAAAAGGACAAAAAGTGACCAAAAAGGGATAAAAAGTGAGAAAAAAGAGGAAAGAAGTGAGGAAATGTGAGAAAAAAGGGAGAAAAGGATAAAAAAAAGGACAAAAAGGGACAAAAAAGGGTTAAAAAGTGATCAAAAAGGGAGAAAAAGTTACAAGAAAAGGAGAAAAAGTGAGAAAAAAGGGATTAGAAAGTGCGAAAATGGGAAAAAAAAGGGTAGAAAATGAGAAAAAATGGATTAAAAAAATGAGGAAAAATGAGAAAAATGTGGGGAAAAAAGGATAGAAAATGAGGAAAAAAAGGAGAAAAAAAATGAGGAAAAACCGGATAAAAACTGACAAAAAATTGAGAAAAACTGAGGAAAAAAGGAGAAAAAATGAGGAAAAAATGAGAAAGAAGGGATGGAAAGAGGCAAAAAGTGACAAAAATGGGCAAAAAGAGACAAAAAATGGATAAAAAGGACAGAAAATGGACAAAGAAATGCAAAAAATGGACAGAAAGTGACCGAAAAATGACAAAAAATGGACAGAAAATGACGAAAATAAAGACAAAAAGTGACAAAAAAGGACAAGAAATGGCAGAGGAAGTGACGAAAAAAGACAAAAAAGGACAAAAAATGGACAGAAAATGACAAAAAGTGACAAAACAAAGACAAAAAATGGGAAAAAATGACCAAAAAAATTGGACAAAAAGTGATGAAAAAGTGACAAAAAGTGACCAAGAAAGTGAAAAAATGACGCAGAAAATGACAAAAAATGGACAAAAAGTGACAAACGACAGAAAATTGCAACAAAAGTGACAAAAAAACGACAAAAGTGGACACAAAATTACAAAGAAAGATAAAAAATAGAAAAAATGACCAAAAATGACAAAAAGTGGACAAAGAAGTGACAAAAATGACACAAAATGGACAAAAAGTGACCAAAAAAGGGCACAGAAAGTGACAAAAAATGGACAGAAAATGACATCGAAAGTGACAAAGACACGAAATGACCAAAAGTGACAAAAATCGACAAAAAGTAACCAAAAAAAGACAAAAAAATGACCAAAAAAAGCCACAAAAACGACAGAAAAGGACCAAAAATGCCCCAAGGCCAACAAGCACCAAGGAAAGCGCAGAAGCCACGCCCATTTAAGCCCCGCCCCTTAGGCCCCGCCCCCAGCTGTCACTCACCCGCGGGGGGCGTGGCCCGCAGGTATTGCCGCAGGCCGCATGCGCAGAGAACGAGGCCGAGCGCGAGCACGAGCACAGCCGCGGCCACGCGCACGGAGAGAGCCGCGGACGGCCCCGGAGCTGCGGAGGGAAATTTGGAATTTTTTGGGGGATTTTTGGGGAATTTGGGGATTTTTTGGATTTTTTTTTTAATTTTTTTTTCTATTTTTTTTTCTAAGTTTGGGGAAATTTTTAAGAGAGTTTTGGGTTTTTTGAGGGTTTTTTTTATATATATCTTGAGGATTTTTTGGGGGATTTCTTGGGGGAATTTTTTTTCTATTTTTTAAAAATTTTTGAGGGATTTTCTTCGGATTTTGTTTTTGGGGGGTGGATTTTGTGGAATTTTCTGTGGATTTTTTTTTTTTTTTTTTCTTTTCCGGGGATTTTTTTTTCTTTTTTTTTTAAATTTAATTTCCTGGGGATTTTTTGTTTGTTTGTTTTCTGGGGATTTTTTTTTTTCCCTGGGGATTTTTTTTTTCTTTTTTTAAATTTTAATTCTCTGGGTTTTTTCTTTTTAATTTTCTGTGTATTTTTTTTTTTTTTTTTTAAATTTTCTCGGTTTTGGTTTTTTTTTTTTTTTTTTTTTTTTAATTTTCTGGGTTTTTCGGGTTTTTTTTCCCTGCGGATTTTTTTTCTCTGGACATTTTTCCACATTTCCCTGACATTTTTTCAGCTTTTTCACTCACCCCACCTCACCAGCGGCTCCCCCAGCGCAGGATGTGTCGCCGATCGTGCGAATTGTTCAGAATTATTTGAGGATTTTTTTGGGATTTTTTTTTTTTCCTCCTTTTTTAAATTTTAATTTTCTGGGATTTTTTTTTTAATTTCCAGACATTTTCTCACATTTCCCTGGCATTTTTTCAGCTTTTTCACTCACCCCACCTCACCACCAGCGGCTCCCCCAGCGCAGGATGTGTCGCCGATCGTGCGAATTGTTCGGAATTTTTTGAGGATTTTTTTGGGGATTTTTTGGGGGAATCTTTGGGGGATTTTTTTTAGGATTTCTTCGCCATTTTTTTCCAACTTTTTCCACATTTCCACCATTTTTCCCCCAAATCACTCACCCCACCTCACCACCAGCGGCTCCCCCAGCGCAGGATGTGTCGCCAAGCACTCCCAGGTGTCCCCGAGCGTCACCTCCGCGGTCACCTCCAGCCTGAGCTCGGCGCGGAAGCTCCCATCCCCCACCGGCAGCGCCCGTGGGGGTCCCGGGGGGTCCCCCAGGGGCTCTCCATTGCGGAGCCAGCGCAGCCCCAGCGCGGGGGGGGCGAAGGCCCAGGCGTGGCAGGCCAGGCCCAGCCCCGGGCCCGAGCGCCAGGAGGTGATCCCGAGCTGGGGAGGGGCTGGGGAGGCAAAAATTGAAGGGAAATTCTGCCAAATTTTGGCCCAAAATGTGCTCAAAATTTGCTCAGAATTGGCCCCAAAATGTGTCCAAAATGTGCTCAAAATGTGTGCAAAATGTGCCTCTAAATGTGTCCAAAATGGCCCCAAAATGTGTCCCTAAATGTGTTGAAAATGTGCCAAAAATGTGTCCCTAAATGTGTCCAAAATGGCCCCAAAATGTCCCCAGTGTCCCCAGTGTCCCCAGAGTCCCCAATGTCCCCAATATCCCCAGTCCCCAGTGTCCCCAGTGTCCCCAGTGTCCCCAGTGTCCCCAGTGTCCCCAGAGTCCCCAATGTCCCCAATGTCCCCAGAGTCCCCAATGTCCCCAATGTGCCCAGTGTCCCCAATGTCCCCAATGTCCCCAATGTCCCCAATGTCCCCAGTGTCCCCAATGCCCCCAATGTCCCAAATCCCCCTAAAGTCCCCAATGTCCCAAATCCCCCTAAAGTCCCCAATGTCCCCAATGTCCCCAATGTCCCCAGTGTCCCCAGTGTCCCCAGTGTCCTCAATGTCCCCAATGTCCCCAGTGTCCCCAATGTCCCCAGTGTCCCCAGTGTCCCCAGTGTCCCCAATGTCCCCAGTGTCCTCAATGTCCCCAATGTCCCCAATGTCCCCAGTGTCCCCAATGTCCCCAGTGTCCCCAGTGTCCCCAGTGTCCCCAATGTCCCCAGTGTCCTCAATGTCCCCAATGTCCCCAGTGTCCCCAGTGTCCCCAGTGGGCTCAGCTCGGGGGGGCGAAGGCCCAGGCGTGGCAGGCCAGGCCCAGCCCCGGGCCCGAGCGCCAGGAGACGATCCCCAGCTGGGGAGGAGCTGGGAGGGACAGAAAATGATCCAAAATGTGCTGAAATTCTGCCCAAAACTGGCCCAAAATGTGCCCAAGGTGTGACCAAAATGGGAGCAAAATGTGTGCAAAGTTGGGCCCAAAATGGCCCCAAAATAGGCCAAAAACGTGACCAAAATATGACTTAAGTATGGTCTAAGTATGGCCAAAATGTGCCCAAAATGTGCCCAAAATGTGCCCAAATGTGCCCAGAATGGGACCTAAGTATGGCCTAAATGTGGCCAAAATGTGACCAAAATGTGTCTCCAAATCTGTCTGAAATGTGTCTTAAATGTGCTCAACATTGGCTCCAAAATGTGCCCAAAATGTGCCTAAAATGTGCTCAAAATGTGCCCAAAATGTGCCTAAAATGTGCTCAAAATGTGACGAAAATGTGCATCAAAGTGTGTCCTAAATGTGTCCAAAATGGCCCCAAAATGTGTCCCTAAATGTGTTGAAAATGTGACAAAAATGTGTCCCAAAATGTGTCCAAAATGGCCCCAAAATCTCCCCAGTGTCCCCAATGTCCCCAGTGTCCCCAGTGTCCCCAATGTCCCCAATGTCCCCAATGTCCCCAGTGTCCCCAATGTCCCCAAAGTCCCCAGTGTCCCCAGTGTCCCCAGTGTCCCCAGTGGGCTCAGCTCGGGGGGGGCGAAGGCCCAGGCGTGGCAGGCCAGGCCCAGCCCCGGGCCCGAGCGCCACGAGACGATCCCCAGCTGGGGAGGGGCTGGGGAGGCGAAAATTGAAGGGAAATTATGCCAAATTTTGGCCCAAAATGTGCTCAAAATGTGCCCAGAATTGGCCCCAAAATGTGTCCAAAATGTGCTCAGAATGTGTGCAAAATGTGTCTCTAAATGTGTCCAAAATGGCCCCAAAATGTGTCCCTAAATGTGTTGAAAATGTGACAAAAATGTGTCTCTAAATGGCCCCAAAATGTGTCCAAAATGTGCTCAAAATGTCTGCAAAATGTGTCTCTAAATGTGTCCCAAAATGGCCCCAAAATGTGTCCAAAATGGCCCCAAAATGTGTCCAGAATGGGACCTAAATAGGACCCAAAATGTGCCCAAAATGTGTCCAAAATGTCACCTAAATATGGCCTAAATATGCCCAAAATGTGACTGTGAATGGCCCCAAAATGGCCCCAAAATGTGCCCAAAGTGTAACGAAAATGTGCCCAAAATGTGTCGAAAATGTGTCTCCAAATATGCTCAAACTGTGCCCAAACTATGTCCTAAATGTGTCCCTAAATGGCCCCAAAATGTGCTCAAAATGTGACCCAAAATATGCTCAAAATGGCCCCAAAATGTGCCCAAATGTGTCCCCAAAATGTTCCCAAATGTGTCCAAAATGTGTCACCAAATGTTCCCAAATTGGCTCCAAACTGACCCCAAAATGTGCCCAAGATGGCTCCAAAATGGCCCCAAAATACGGACCCAAAATGGTCCCAAAATGTCCCCAATGTCCCCAATGTCCCCAGTGTCCCCAATGTCCCAAAATGTCCCCAATGTCCCCAGTGTCCCCAGTGTCCCCAGTGTCCCCAATGTCCCCAATGTCCCAAAATGTCCCCAGTGTCCCCAGTGTCCCCAATGTCCCCAGTGTCCCCAGTGTCCCCAATGTCCCCAGTGTCCCCAGTGTCCCCAATGTCCCCAGTGTCCCCAGTGTCCCCAGTGTCCCCAATGTCCCCAGTGTCCCCAGTGTCCCCAATGTCCCCAATGTCCCAAAATGTCCCCAGTGTCCCCAATGTCCCCAATGTCCCCAATGTCCCCAGTGTCCCCAATGTCCCCAATGTCCCCAGTGTCCCCAGTGTCCCCAATGTCCCCAATGTCCCCAATGTCCCCAGTGTCCCCAATGTCCCCAATGTCCCCAATGTCCCCAGTGTCCCCAGTGTCCCCAATGTCCCCAGTGTCCCCAGAGTCCCCAGTGGGCTCAGCTCGGGGGGGGCGAAGGCCCAGGCGTGGCAGGCCAGGCCCAGCCCCGGGCCCGAGCGCCAGGAGGTGATCCCGAGCTGGGGAGGAGCTGGGGAGGCAAAAAACCAGTGGGAAATGGTCCGAAATTTGGCCCAAAATTGGCCTAAAATTTGCTCAGAATTGGCCCCAAAATGTGTCCAAAATGTGCTCAAAATGTGTGCAAAATGTGTCTCTAAATGTGACCCAAAATGGCCCCAAAATGTGTCCAAAATGGCCCCAAAATCTCCCCAGTGTCCCCAGAGTCCCCAATGTCCCCAAGGTCCCTCACCTGTCCGCAGAGGCCACGCCCCTTTCGACACTTCCCGGCACACCTCAGTCCCTCAATGTCCCCAATGTCCCCAATGTCCCCAATGTCCCCAATGTCCCCAATGTCCCCAATCCCCCCAATCCCCCAATGTCCCCAATGTCCCCAAAGTCCCCAATGTCCCTAATGTCCCCAATCCCCTAATGTCCCCAATCCCCCAATGTCCCCAATGTCCCCAATGTCCCCAATGTCCCCAAAGTCCCCAATGTCCCCAATGTCCTCAATGTCCCCAATGTCCCCAAAGTCCCCAATGTCCCCAATGTCCCCAATGTCCCCAAAGTCCCCAATGTCCCCAATCCCCCAATGTCTCCAATGTCCCCAATGTCCCCAATGTCCCCAAAGTCCCCAATGTCCCCAATCCCCCAATGTCCCCCATGTCCCCAATGTCCCCAAAGTCCCCAACCCCCCCAATGTCCCCAGTGTCCCCAGTGTCCCCAAAGTCCCCAACCCGCCCAATGTCCCCAGTGTCCCTCACCTGTCCGCGGAGGCCACGCCCCCTGGGGCACTTCCCGGCACACCTCGCGCCTCTCGCGCAGGCTCCGCCCCCAGCGCGGGTCGCGGTTCAGTGCTGCCGCCCAAGCGTCCCCAAGGCGACTCAGGGGACCTCCCCCGGGACAGGTGACAGCGCGGGGACCCTCGGGAGCCCCAAAATCCGCGCACACCACGGGGACACTGCCCAGGGCCAGCTGGGCCTCCGGGGCCACCAGCGAGCCGTTGGTGGCCAGCGAGCAGCGCGAGGCCAGCTGCAGCACGAACCCGGCTGGGGAAAAAAAATTGAATTTTAGGCTTTTTGGGATTTTTTTTTTTTTTGTGATTTTTTTAGGATTTTTTCAGAATTTTTTGGAATTTTTTGAGGATTTTTTCGAATTTTTTCGGGATTTTTTAATGATTTTTGGGGATTTTTCGGCGATTTTTTCAGAATTTTTTGGCGAATTTTTGTGGATTTTTTCAGCATTTTTTGGGGGTTTTGGGGATTTTTTAAATTATTTTTAAAGGATTTTTTTCAGAATTTTTGCGGATTTTTTGTGGATTTTTCGGGACTTTTTGTGGATTTTTTCAGAATTTTGAAGGATTTTTTCAGAATTTTTTTGATTTTTAAAAAATTATTATTTTCAGGGATTTTTCAGAGATTTTTCAGGGAATTTTTGGGACATTTTTGGGGCTTTTTTTAGGATTTCTGGTGGATTTTAGAAAATTTTGAGATGATTTTCGGTCATTTCTGCCAATTCCCACTTCCGCTTTTACCAAAATTTTCTCTTTTTTCCACAATTTTCCCCCAAAATCCAAGCCCCGCCCCCAAATCTCATAGGGCGGAGCCTCCCCGACTTCTCCCAATTTCCCCTTCCCCTTTTTTCCCAAATTTTCACATTTTTTCCCCAATTTTCCCCAAAATCCACGTGTCCCTCCCCTCCCTCAAAACCCCAAAGTTCACAGCCTCCCCAACCTCCCCAAATTCCCAATTTTTTCCCCCAAAATCCGAGCCCCGCCCCCAAATCTTATAGGGCGGAGCCTCCCCAATTTCCCGTTCCTTTTTTCGCCTTTTTTCCCAATTTTTCCCAAATTTTCCCCAATTTTCCCCAAAATCCACGTGTCCCTCCCTTCCCCCAAAATCCCAAAACTCGGAGCCTCCCCAAGCTCCCCAAATTCCCAATTTTTTCCCCCAAAATCCGAGCCCCGCCCCCAAACTCATAGGGCGGAGCCGCCCAATTTCTCCTTCGCCTTTTACCCAAATTTTAGCATTTTTTCCCAAATTTTCCCCCAAAATTCAAGCCCCGCCCCCCAAATCTCATAGGGCGGAGCCTCCCCAACTTCCCCTCCTCCCAAATTTCCCATTTTTCCACAATTTTCCCCCAAAATCCGAGCCCCGCCCTCAAAATTTTATAGGGCGGAGCCTCCGGAAATTTCCCCTTCCCCTTTTTACCCATTTTTTCCCTTTTTTCCCCAAATTTTCCCCAATTTTCCCCCAAAATCCGAGCCCCGCCCAAAATCTTATGGGGCGAGCCTCCCAACTTTCCAGTTTTCCCCAATTTTTCCCAATTTTTCCCCAATTTTCCCCCAAAACCCAAGCCCCGCCCCCAAAATCTTATAGGGCGGAGCCTCCCCAGTTTCCCCTTCTTTCAAATTTCCCATTTTTCCCCAATTTTCCCCCAAAATTTCGCTCCTCACCAGCCCCGGGGGCGCCGAGCGCCAGCGCCAGCAGCGCCAGCATCGCGAACTGGGCCGAACTGGGCCGAACTGGGCCGAACTGGGCCGAACTGGGAGGAATTTGGGGCCCCCCAGGGAGGGGAACGCGAGATTAGCCAATGGGAGGCCGAGGAAAGATTGCGTCATCAGTTGCTAGGCAGAGAATGAGCGGCGGCGGCCGCGGGAGAGACTCGGAGCGGGAGAGGAATTTGGGATTTGGGGTTTGGGATTTGGATTTGGGATTTGGGGTTTGGGGTTTGGGATTTGGGGTTTGGGATTTGGGATTTGGGGTTTGGGGTTTGGGATTTGGGGTTTGGGGTTTGGGATTTGGGATTTGGGATTTGGGATTTGGGGTTTGGGTTTGGGATTTGGGGTTTGGGGTTTGGGATTTGGGATTTGGGGTTTGGGATTTGGGGTTTGGGATTTGGGATTTGGGATTTGGGGTTTGGGGTTTGGGATTTGGGATTTGGGATTTGGGATTTGGGGTTTGGGTTTGGGATTTGGGATTTGGGATTTGGGGTTTGGGTTTGGGATTTGGGGTTTGGGGATTGGGATTTGGGGAAGGAGAGGGAGAGGAATTTGGGATTTGGGGTTTGGGTTTGGGATTTGGGGTTTGGATTTGGGGTTTGGGGTTTGGGGATGGAGAGGGAGAGGAATTTGGGATTTGGGATTTGGGATTTGGGTTTGGGGTTTGGGATTTGGGGTTTGGGTTTGGGATATGGGTTTGGGGTTTGGGGCTTGTGATTTGGGATTTGGAATTTGGGGGTTGGGGAAGGAGAGGGAGAGGAATTTGGGATTTGGGGCTTGGGATTTGGGATTTGGGTTTGGGGTTTGGGGAGGGATTTGGGACTGGGAGAGGGATCAGGAGCGGGACCAGAATCCGAACCAGAACCAGGACCGGGACTGGGATCAGGACAGGGAATGGGATCAGGATCAGGATCAGAACCGGGACTGGGACTGGGATCAGGATCAGGATCAGAACTGGGACCAGTACCGGGACTGGGATCGGGATCGGGAATGGGATCAGAACCGGGACCAGGAATGAGATCAGAACCGGGACTGGCACTGGGATTGGGATCAGGACTGGGATCAGAACCGGGGTCAGGAATGGGATTGGGACCAGGATCAGGATCGGGACCAGGAATGGGGTCGGGACTGGGATTTGGACAGAACCGGGACTGGGACTGGGACTCGGATCGGGACCGGAACCAGAACCGGGACTGGGATCGGGACCGGAACCAGAACCAGGAATGGGATCAGGACGAAGACCAGGACCGGGACTGGGATCGGGACCAGAACCGGGACTTGGATCAGAACCGGAACCGGGACTGGGATCGGGACCGGGACCAGCACCGGGACCCGGACCAGGAATGGGATCAGAACCAGAATCGGGAATGGGATTGGGACCAGGACCGGAACCAGAACCAGGAATGGGATCAGGATCGGGACCAGAACCGGGACCAGGAATAGGATCGGGACCAGGATCAGGATCAGAACCGCGAATGGGACCAGAACCAGAACTGGGAATGGGATCAGGACCAGAACCGGGAATGGGATCAGCACCGGAACCAGAACCGGGACTGGGATCAGTACCAGAACCAGAAATGGGACCAGAACCAGGACCAGGACCAGAACCAGGACCAGAACCGGGACCGGGATCAGAACCAGGACCAGAACCGGGAATGGGATCGGGACTGGGATCAGGACCGGAACCAGGACCCGGAATGGGATCGAGACCAGGGATGGGTTTGGGACCGGGACCAGAACCAGAACCGGGAATGGGATTGGGATCTGAACCAGAACCAGGAATGGGATCGGGACCAGAACCGGGACCGGGAATGGGATCAGGACCGGGACCAGAACCAGAACCAGAACCGGGACAAAGAAGGACACGGACTCTGCCACAAGCGCTGAGTTTATTTGTAAAAAATGGGATTTTATTCCCAAATCACGATTTCTGCACGGATCGGCTCCGTCCTCCGCTCAGCCTGCGAAGAGAAAACCCAAAAAGTCAGGAACTGAAGAGAAAACCCCAAAAAAATCAGGAATTGAACACAAAACTCCAAAATTTGGGAATTGGACAGAAAATCCCCCAAAAACCCTGGGAACTGAAGAGAAAATCCAATAATTGGAAATTGAATGGAAAATCCCAAAAAGGCAAATTGGGGACAATTCCCACGCTCACCCCCAGGGTGGGACCAGGACCGGGACCAGGACCAGGACTGGGATCAGGATCGGGACCAGAACCGGGACCAGAACCAGGACCGGGACCAGGACCAGGACTGGGATCAGGATCGGGACCAGAACCGGGACCAGGACCAGGACCGGGACCAGGACCAGGACTGGGATCAGGATTGGGACCAGGACCGGGACCAGGACCAGGACCGGGACCAGGACTAGGACTGGGATCAGGATCGGGACCAGGACCGGGACCACAACCAGAACCGGGACCAGGACCAGGACTGGGATCAGGATCGGGACCAGGACCAGGACTGGGACCAGAACCAGGACTGGGACCAGGACCAGGACTGGGATCAGGATTGGGATCAGGACTGGGATCGGAATCAGAACCAGGATTGGGATTCGGACCGGGATCAGAACGGGGACTGGGATCAGAACCGGGACCGGGATTGGGATCAGGACTGGGATCGGGATCAGGATTGGGATCAGGACCAGGACCAGGACCAGAACCGGGACCGGGACCAGGATCAGGATCAGGACCAGAATTGGGATTTGGTTTGGGATCAGGATCAGGACTGGGATCAGGACTGGGATTAGGACCAGAACCGGGATCGGGATCAGGACCAGAACCGGGATTGGGACCGGGATCAGGATTGGGACCACAACTGGGACCAGGATCAGGACCGGGACTGGGACCAGAACCGGGATTGGGACCGGGATCAGAACCAGAATCAGGATCAGGACCAGAACCAGAACTGGGATCAGGACTGGGATCAGGATTTGGGTCAGGATCAGGACCAGAACCAGAACTGGGATCAGGACTGGGATCAGGATTTGGGTCAGGATCAGGACCAGAACCGGGACTGGGATTGGGATCAGGATCCGGATTTGGGGTTGGGGCCAGGATCAGGATTTAGGCTCAAGATTTGGGATCAGGATTTGGATCAGAATTTAGGATCAGGATCAGGATTTTGGATTAGGATTTGGGATTATGATTGAGGATCAGGATTTAGGATTTAGGATCCGTACCCGATCTCTCCCTCCGCCCCACGAGGATGAGGATTTTAGATCAGGATTTGGATTAGGATCAAGATTTGGGATCAGGATTAGAATTTGGGATCAGGATTTGGGGTCAGGATTTAGGATATGGATTTGGGGTCAGAATTTTGGATCAGAATTTCGATTAGGATTTAGGATTTAGGATCAGGATTTAGGATTTGGGACCTGTACCCGATCTCTCTCTCCGCGCCACGAGGATCAGGATTTAGGATCAGGATTTGGGATCAGGATTTGGGATGAGAATCAGGATTTAGGATCAGGATTTGGGATGAGAATCAGGATTTAGGATCAGGATTTAGGATCAGGATTTAGGATTTGGGATCCTCACCGGATCTCTCTCTCCGCGCCACGAGGATGAGGATTTTAGATCAGGATTTGGATTAGGATCAGGATTTGGGATCAGGAATGGGATCAGAATCAGGATTTGGGATCAGGATTTGGGATGAGAATCAGGATTTAGGATCAGGATTTCGGATTTGGGATCCTCACCGGATCTCTCCCTCCGCGCCACGAGGATGAGGATGATCCCGAGGATTCCCAGGACAATTCCCAAGGCTGTGGCAGCTCCGGTCAGAGCCGAGGCCAACGTCTCGTCCGGGGCTGTGTCTGGAGGGACTGCGGGGAAGATCCCAAAAATCACAAAATCCCCCCAAAAATCCCCCGAAAAAGAAATAAAAAATCCCCGAAAAAAATCCCCCCCAAAATCCCCCCCAAAATCCCACAGAAAATAGAAAAAAACCCCCAAAATTCCCCCAAAAATTAAATAAAAAAGCCCCAAAAATCCCCCAAATCCTCCCCCCAAATGGTCAAAAAGTTCCCCCCCAAAAATCCCAAAAATAAAAGGAAATCCCAAAAAAATTCCCCAAAGAATCTAAAAAAAAAAAATCCCAAAAAACCCCAAAACAAAAAAAAAAAAAAAATTCACAGCAATGGTGTCAGGAGGGACTGCAGGAAAGATCCCAAAAGTCACAAAATCCCCCAAAAATTCCCCAAAAAAATCCCCCAGAAAATAGAAAAAAAAAGTAAAAATTCCCCCCAAAAATTAAAAAAAACCCCAAAAAATATTCCCCAGAAAACCCCCAAAAAATCCCCCTCAAATCCCCCTGAAAATAAAAAAAAAATTAATTTTTTAAAATCCCCCTCAAAATGCCCAAAAAATCCCCGAAAAAATCCCCCCCCAAAAATTCCCCCAGAATTCCCCCAACAAATACAAAAAATTTTAAAAAATCCCTCCAAAAACCCCCAAAAAGTAAAAAAAAAAATTAAAAATCCCCAAAAATCCCCTAAAACCCAAACATCCCAAAACACCCCAAAATCCCCCCAAAATCCCCCCAAAAAATCAAAAAGAATACCCTAAAAGTTCCAAAAAGCTTTTTTTAAAGTCCAAAAAATTTCCCAAAAAGTCCCCAAAAAATCCCAAAAAAGTCAAAAAAATCCCCAGAACCCCAAACACCCCAAAACCCCCCAAAATCCCCCAAAAACCCCCAAAATTCCCTTCAAAAAGTCCAAAAAATTAAAAAATTTAAAAAAAAATTTTTTTTAAATCCCAAAAAGTCTCAAAAAAATTTTTAAAAAATCCAAAAAAAATCCCAAAAAATCCCCAAGCCCCCCAAAACCCAAAACACCCCAAATTCCCCAAAATCCCTTAAAAAAAAACCCCCAAAAATCCCAACCCTCACCCCAATACGCCACCACCGAAGCATTATCCTTCCACGACGTCACCACGCATGCGTAAACCTCGCCGAGCTCGGGCGTGACGGAAATTGCCGAAGATCTCCGGAAGGTGAGCTGGGCCGTGGGCACGAACGGCGTTCGGCTGATTCCGTCGGTGACGGAAACTCCCGAGCGGAACCACGTGATCTCCACGTCCGGCGGGAAAATGTTCTCCGCGAGGCAAACCAAAGTGTTGGGCTCGCCCAGAATTGGGGGAAAAACCGGGAAAATCGACACCGAGGGGGTGGCTGAGGGGAAAAAAATAAATTTTGGGCTGGGGTGGTGAATTTGGGTTTTTTTCCGTGCTTTTGGGTTTTTTTCCGGGATTTTTTCCGGTTTTTTTGGGGTTTTTTTCGTGTTTTTTGACGTTTTTTCCATGGTTTTTGGAGATTTTTCCATGGTTTTGGGGTTTTTTTTCCCTTTTGTTTTTGGATTATTTTCTGTGGTTTTTGTGCATTTTTCCATGGTTTTTGGGTTTTTTTACGTGGGGTTTTTTTTTTTTTTTTGGACGGTTTTTCCGTGATTTTTTGGGTTTTTTTGGTGGTTTTTGGGTTTTTTTCCCCATGGATTTTTGGGTTTTTTCTGTGGTTTTTGGGGTTTTTTCCCATGGATTTTAAATTTTTTTCCATGGATTTTTTTTGTTTTTTCCGCGTTTTTTGGGTATTTTTCCTTGGTTTTTTTTGTTTTGTTTTGTTTTTCTCATGGATTTCTTGGGGTTTTTTCCATGGATTTTTGAGGTTTTTTTCCATGGATTTTTGGGTTTTTTTCCATGGATTTTTTTTTGAGTTTTTTCCCATGGTTTTTTGTTTTTTTTCCGGCGGGAAAATGTTCTCCGCGAGGCAAACCAAAGTGTTGGGCTCGCCCAGAATTGGGGGAAAAACCGGGAAAATCGACACCGAGGGGGTGGCTGAGGGAAAAAATAAAATTAATTAAAATTAATTTTGGGGTGCAGTCACATTTTGGCGGTTTTTTCGGTGTTTTTTGGGTTTTTTCCATGTTTTTTTCCGTGTTCTTTGCGTTTTTCCCCATTTTTTTTTTTTGGGGGGTTTTTCCCATGGATTTTTGATGGTTTTTCCATGGTTTTTTTTGGGTTTTTTTCTGTAGTTTTTGGGGTTTTTTTCCGTGGTTTTTGGGGCTTTTTCGGTGGTGTTTTTGGTTTTTTTCCTATGGTTTTTGGGTGTTGTGCGTGAGGTTTTTTAATCTCTTTATCCCCAAATTTTTCAGTATTTTTTGGCCTTTCATCCCCAAATTTTTTGGCGTTTTCTGTCCCTTGATTCCCAAATTTTTCCCAAATTTTCCACCCTTTCCATCCCCAATTTTCCCCCCATTTCCCACCCATCCATCCCCAAATTTTTCCCAAATTTTCCACCCCTTCACCCCCAATTTTTTCCACATTTTCAGTCCCTCCATCCCCAATTTTTCCCCCACATTTTCCATCCCTTCACCCCCAAATTTTCTCCCATTTTTCATCCCCCAATTCCCAATTTTTCCCACATTTTCCACCATCTCCATCCCCAATTTTTCCCCACATTTTCCACCATTTCCATCCCCAAATTTTCCCCAAATTTTCCATCCTTCATCCCCAATTTTTCCCCACATTTTCCACCATTTCCATCCCCAATTTTTTCCCACATTTTCCACCATTTCCATCCCCAAATTTTCCCCAAATTTTCCACCCATTTACCCCCAAATTTTCCCCAAATTTTCCATCCTTCATCCCCAATTTTTTTCCACATTTTCCGCCACTCCACCCCCGATTTTTTTTCCATTTTCCCACCCATTTCCCCCCACAATTCCCACCCTCCAACCCCAGATTTTCCCACATTTTCCATCCCTCCATTCCCATTTTTTTCCACATTTTCCATCCTTTTACCCCCAAATTTTCCCACAATTCCCATCTCCCAATTCCCAATTTTTTTCCATATTTTGAGTCCCTCCACCCCCAAATTTTTCCACCCCTCCATTCCCAATTTTTTCCACATTTTCCCCAAATTTTTCCTACATTTTCCACCCCGCATCCCCAAATTTTCCCACATTTTCCACCCTTTCCATCCCAATCTTTTCCACATTTTCCCCATTTTTTTCCCACATTCTCCACCCCTTCATCCCCGATTTTTTTCCACATTTTCCTCGTTTTTCATCCTCTCACTCCCAAATTTTTCCCAAATTTTTCCCAAATTTTTCCCAAATTTTTCCCAAATTTTTCCCAAATTCTTCCCCCGAATTTCCCGCCCCGCTGACGTCACGTACCCCTGACCTCGGGCAGAACTCCCGCGAAAGCTTGCCCCGCCCCCTCCAGGATTTCGCGGCAAAGCTGCGCCTCCTCCAGGACCTGCCGCGGGGTTTCCCTCCCGCCGGGCCAGGGGCACGCGGAATTTCCCGCGGAATTCCACCGCGAGCGCGGGAAATCGAACCAGAACACCTCCGATTGGTCCAACGTCACCGAGAGGTGCTGGGAACCCGCGGGGTTTGGGTCCTGGCAGGTGAAAACCTCGGCCAGGACGTGGGGAGGGTCTGTGGAGAGAAATTTGGGAATTTATTCCTAAATTTTTTAAGTTTTTCCAAAAGATTTTCCGGTTTTTCAGCTTTTTTTCCATTTTTTCCCCCAGTTTTCCAGCCGCTTATCCCATTTCCCCCCTTTTTCCGACTTTTATTCCAGAAGTTCTCCCGTTTTCCAGCCCTTTATCCCAAATCTTTTAAAGTATTTTAGAAATTTAACCCAAATTTTCCGTTTTTTGGACACTTATCCCAAATTTTCCCCATTTTTCAGCCATTTTCCCCGAATTTTTCCCCGTTTTTTGACATTCATCCCAAATTTTCCCACATTTTCCACCCCTTTATCCCTAATTTTTCCACATTTTCCACTCCCTATCCCCAATTTTTTCCTACACTTTCCATCCATTCTATCCCAAATTTTCCCACGTTTCCCACATTTTCCATCCCCAATTTTTTTCCACATTTTCCATCCCCCAATCCCCAAATTTTCCCACACTTTCCGTCCATTCTATCCCAAATTTTTCCACATTTTCCATCCCCAAATTTTTCCACATTTTCCATCCCCCAATCCCCAAATTTTCCCACATTTTCCGTCCATTCTATCCCAAATTTTTCCCCATTTTCCCTCCCAATTTTCCCACGTTTTCCATATTTTCCATCCCCAAATTTCCCCACATTTTCCGTCCCCCAATCCCCAAATTTTCCCACATTTTCCATCCATTCTATCCCAAATTTTCCCACGTTTCCCACATTTTCCATCCCCAATTTTTTTCCACATTTTCCATCCCCCAATCCCCAAATTTTTCCACATTTTCCACTCCCTATCCCCATTTTTTTTCTACAGTTTCCGTCCATTCCATCCCAAATTTTCCCACGTTTCCCACATTTTCCATCCCGTTATCCCAAGGGGAAAGGGAATGGGGACAGGAGGGACAGGGAGGGGACAGGGAGGGGACAGGAGGGACAGGGAGGGGACAGGAGGTGGCAGGGACAGGAGGGAACAAAGAGGGGACAGGGAAGGGACAGGGAGGGGACAGGAGGGACAGGAGGGACAGGAGGGACAGGAGGGACAGGAGGGAACAAAGAGGGGACAGGGAGGGGACAGGGAAGTGAGAGGGAGAGGGAAGGGGGGGAAGTGAAACAGGAGAGGGACAGGGAGGGGACAGGGACAGGAAAAGTGACAGGGAGGGGACAGGGACAGGAAAAGTGACAGGGAGGGGACAGGGACAGGAAAAGTGACAGAGAGGGACAGGGGAGAGGAAATGGGACAGGGAAAGGGGACAGGAAAAGTGACAGAGGGAAGGGACAGGGACAGGGATGGGGACAAGGGACAGGGGACAGGAAGTGGGACAGGGAAATGGGACAGGGACAGGGGAGAGGGAAGGGAGGGACAGGAGGGGACAGGGAGAGGACAGAGAAGTGAGAGGGAAGGGGGGAGGGGAAGTGGAACAGGGAGGGGACAGGGACAGGGAGGGGACAGGGAGAGAAAAAGTGACAGAGAGAGGGAAGGGACAGGGGACAGGGACAGGGATGGGGAAAGGGAGGGACAGGGAAAGGGGACAAGGGAAAGGGGACAGGGAAAGGGATGGGGACAGGGAGGGACAGGGACAGGACAAGTGACAAAGAGAGGGAAGGGACAGAGACGGGGCCAGGGAAATGGGATAAGAAAAGGGACGGGACAGGGACAGGGAAAGGGACAGAGAGAGGGGACAGGAAAGGGGACAGGGATGGGGACAGGGACAGGGGATAGGAAAAAGAACGGAACAGGGACAGGGAAAGGGACAGAGAGACAGGGACAGGGGAGAGGGAAGGGCCAGGGGCCAGGGACAAGGGACAGGAAAAGTGACAGAGAGGGACAGGGAAAGGGGAAAGAGACAAGGAAGGGACAGGGACGGGGACAAGGAAACGGGACAGGAAAAGTGACAGAGAGAGGGGACAGGAAAGGGGACAGGGATGGGGACAGGGACAGGGGAGAGTGACAGGGACAGGAGATGGGACAGGGACGGGGGACAGGGATGGGACAAGGAAGGGACAAGGACAGGAAACGGGACAGGAAAAGGGACAAGGGACAGGGGACAGCAGAGGGGACAACCACACCATGAGACCCCCCCGTGTCCCCTCCCCCCTTGTCCCCACCCCCCCCGTGTCCCCTCCCCCTCCGCCACCTCCTACCGGGGTCACCGCCGGCCAGGGCCACCAAAACCCCCGCGATCAGCGCCGCCGCGAGCCCCCCGAGGCCACCCATGGCCGATGTCGCCGTGGGGGTCGCGGTGTCGCCGTGGGGGTCGCGGTGTCCCCGCTGGCCCCACCCGCGGCCCCCGTCCCTGCGCCAGCCAATCAGAGCGCTCCGTTGGGCTCGCGTCATCTGTTGCTAGGTAGAGCAGTCCCGAGCGCGGCGCGGCGGCGGTGACAGCGCAGCCACCGAGGGCCACGCGTGGGACATTGGGGGGTCCCCGGGACCCCCACGCGAGATTTGGGGTTGGGGACATCCTAAAGTCACCCGTGGGGTGGCGCGGTGACGTCACGGGGGTTAATGAGCGGCGCGGGGTTAATTAGGGGGAGCAGCGTGAGGATTCCTGGGAATGTCGGGGACACGCGTGGGGACACCCCCGGGATTTTTGGGACCCCAAATTCCGCGTGGGTGTCCCGGATCCCCTTCTGACCCCCCAGGGGTGGCACGGGGACACCCCAGGAATGTCGCGGACACGCGTGGGGACACCCCTGGGAATTTTTGGGACCCCAAATTCCACGTGGGTTCCCCCCCCCCACGCTAACACGGACCCCCGTGGGTGCCCCCCACCCTACTTAACCTCCCTAGGGATGCCCCGGGAATGTCGCGGACACGCGTGGGGACACCCCCGGAATTTTTGGGACCCCAAATTCCACGTGGGTGCCCCCCAGCCCCATCTAACCCCCCAGGGATTCCATGGGGACACAGACCCCCGTGGGCGCCCCCCCAACGCTGCAGCGCAGCCTCACTGCGCATGCGCGCGGCGCTAGGACCCCGCGGAGCTTTTCCCGCCACGCGAGGGGGGGCCATGAATGGGGGCCCGTGGGAGCCGCGGGGGAGCCACGTGACAGCGGGGAGCCAATCAGCGGGCGGGTGACGTAGCGCGTGGCTCCCTTTTCTGCCCCGGGATGGTTTTTTTTATCTTTTTTGCCCCCGGGCCGAGGTTTTTTGGGGCGGGAGGCCCTGGGGGGAGCGGAGAGGGGGCGGATGAAGCGGGGCCGAGCTCGGGGGTCGCGGCGCAAGGCGGGGGCGCCTCAGGTGAGTGCCATGGGGGGGGCGGCCTCGCCCTGCCCCCCCACGGTGGCGCGGAGGCGGGGAGGTCACGTGACGGCGGCGCGCTGTCAATCACTCCCCCGTCCCGCCCTCTCCGCGGGGTGGCAACCAATAGGAAGGCGCGGCGGCGGTGATTGACAGCGGGGCGGGGCGGCTTTGTGCGCGCGGCGGGGGCGGCGGTTTGGGGCGAAAAGCGCCATGTTTGGGTGTTCGCGCGGGGGCGGCGGCGGGCGCGGCCCCAAGTGCTGTGTCACGGTGGTGCTGGGGGGGGGGGGAAGGGAAGCGGACGCCACACGGAGCCACCCGTGTCCTGCGAGCCCGTGCAGCGGGGGAGGGGGGGAGCTCGGGAGGGACGCGACCCCTCAAGGCGAAGGGGGTCGGGGGGTCCCGGAGGGGGAGAGGGCGATGATCCCTCGGCCATGGGCGCCCCCCGGGGTTGGGGGGTGGGGGGGAGCAGCGGCGTTTCGGGGCTTTAACGGGGCTGGCGGCCGCGGCAGCCGCGTGTCCGTGGGGGTTGTCGCCCCCCGCGCGTGGTTAGGGAGAGGCTGGCGCGTCCCGAGCGCCCGTGGACACCGCGGGGCGCGGGGGCGACGCGGTGCGTGGCGGCTCGGGGGGGGTGGGGGGGGTGCGGGGGTTAACGGTGGCTTGAGGCCCGGGCGAGCACCGCGAGGGGGGTGAGGCCCGGCGGGGGAGCGGCCCCGGGGCTCGCTGCGGCCGAGGAGCGGCAGGGAAAGCGGCGGGTCCGGCCCGCAGCGGCCGCGCTCATTGTCCGGCCGCGGCCACCGCCGCCATTCAAGATGGCGCCGGCCGGCCCCTTCTTCCTCCTTCACCCCCCCGGGCGCCGCCGCCAATCGGCGGCTGCGCCCGCCCCCCGCGTGACCCGCGGGCCAATCAGCGCGCGGCGGGGGTCCGCTGCAGCCAATCAGCGCCGACAGCGCCGCGCGCGTCTGTTGAGGCGCCGGGCGGAAGGGCGGGAGGGGCGGGGAGCCGGTCCGGTGATTGACGCCGCGCTCACCCAATCGGAGCGGCGGGCCCGGCGTGCCTCCGCCCAATGAGGCCGCGGCGGGGCGGTGCGGGGTGGCCGGGTGACGTCAGCCCGCGGCGCGGCCAATGGCGAGGCGGGTCGCGTCTATATAAGGGCGGGCGGGGGCAGGCCGAGCGGCGCCATTTCGCGGGGACGAAGGGACGGAGCGGGTCGGGCCCGGCGCGCACGGGGGGCGGCCCCAACCCGGCTCCATCCCCCGCCTCCGCCGTCCCGGAGGGCTCCGGGACCCTCCCCGGACCCTCCCCGGCCTCCGCAGCGACCCCTGCCTGCGGCCACCGGCGGCGAGGGGCCGCCTCCGCCCGGCTTCTTCCACCACCTTCCTCCCGCCCCCCTCCCCCCCCCTCCGCTTCCCTCAGCCCTCAGCGAGCCAAGATGGAGCGCGGCCGCTGAGATCCCGCCGGGGGCTCGATATCCGCCGTCATCCGCCGCTCCGACCGCGGCTCCGCGCCTCGCTCCGTCCTCCCGCGGCCGCCGGCGGTTCGTAGCGACTCGGCCAGGGTTGTATCGAGCGCATCGCGCCGGGTCCGGGGGCTCCGCCGAGGCTCCGAAGAAGGGACCCCCCCCTTTTCTCCCCAGGCCCCCGTTACATCCCCTCAGAGCGCGCCGCCATTTTCGCCGCGCCCGCCCGCGGATGTGAGGCCGCGGTAAAGTCCCGGGACTGCCGCCGCCGCTGCCGCCGCTTGAGGAGCACGAAAAGGGGAGGGGGCTCCCGGCAAGACCCCCCTCCCCGACCGTCGGGGATGCGCTGACGGTGGGGGGGCCCCCACCGGGCCGGGAGCGGCGAAGCTTTGGCCGGGCAAAGTGGGGGGCTCGTCGGAGGAGACGGCGGGAGGAGGAGGAGGAGGAGGAGGAGGAGACGAAGGCCCGCGGGCCTCGTTCGGAGCCGCCGGGATGTTGCAGAATGTGAATCCCCAGAGCAAGTAGGTGCTGGCGCCGTGGGGATTTGGGGGAGATGCGTTTTTTTGGGGGGAAATGGGGAGGGTTTGGGGGTTTTCGCCGTGAGGGGAGAGGGTGCGGCCTGTGCGCGGTGTGGGGTTGGGAGCGTGAGGGTGACAAGCGTGGGACCTCCGAATTGTGGTGGTGTCACCCTCAGGCTGTGGTGGGGACATTTGGGGAGTCCCACATTGTGGCAGTGTCACCCCTAGGCCGTGACAGTGACATTGGGGACCCCTAAATGGTGGCAGTGCCACAGGACCTCCAAATTATGATGATGTGTGTCATCCCTCAGCTGTGACAATGACATTTAGGGTTCCCAAATTGTGGCAGTGTCACCCCAAAAGTGTGGCAATGACGTTTAGGGACCCCAGGTTGTGGCAGTGTCATCCCCACGCTGTGACAGTGATGTTTGGGGACCCCAAATTTTGGCAGTGTCACCCCCACACTGTGACAATGACTTTCAGGGACCCCAAATTTGGTAGTGTCACCCCCAAACTGTGACAATGACTTTCAGGGACCCCAAATTTTGGCAGTGTCACCCGTAGGCTATGACAGTGACATTTGGGGACCCCAAATTGTGGCGTTGTCACCCCCAAGCTGTGACAGTGACAATTGGGGACCCCAAATTTCGGGAGTGTCACCTCCAGACTGTGACAGTGACATTTGGGGACTCGAAATTTTGGCAGTGTCACCCCCAAACTGTGACAGTGACATTTGGGGACTCCAAATTTTGGCAGTGTCACCCCCAAACTGTGACAATGACTTTCAGGGTCCCCAAATTTTGGCAGTGTCACCCCCAGGCTGTGACAGCGACATTTAGGGACCCCAGATTGTGGCAGTGTCGCCCCAAAAGTGTGACAATGACGTTTAGGGACCCCAGGTTGTGGCAGTGTTACCCCTAGGCTGTGACAGTGACATTTGGGGACTCCAAATTTTGGCAGTGTCACCGCCACACTGTGATGGGGACATATGGGCATTCCCAAGCTTGACAGTGACTTTGGGACCCCCAAATTGTGGTGGTGTCACCCTCAGACTGTGATGGGGACATATGAGGAGTCCTAGGTTGTGACAATGATTTGGACCCCCAAATTGTGACAGTGACACTGTGGGACCTCCAAATTGTGGCACTGTCGCTGTGGCACCCCTGAATTGTGGCAGTGACATTGTGACCCCCACATTGTGGCAATGATTTTTGGGGACCCCCAGAGTATGGCAGTGTCACTGGGCGATTCCCAGGCTGTGGCAGTGGCATTTGGGGACCCCGACTAGGCAGTGTCACCCCCAGGCTGTGACAGTGACATTGGGACCCCCAAATTGTGACAGGGACACTGTGGGATCCCCGAGTTGTGGTGGTGTCACCGTCAGACTGTGATGGGGACACATGGGAATCCCAGGCTGTGGCAGTGTCACCCCCAGGCTGTGACAGTGACATTGGGACCCCCAAATTGTGGCAGTGCACTGTGGGACCCCCAAACTGTGGTGGTGTCACCCTCAGGCTGTGCTGGGGACATTTGGGGAGTCCCAGGTTGTGACAATGATTTTAGGACCCCCAAATTGTGACATTGGGATCCCGAATTATGGCATTGTTCGTCCCCCCCAGGCTGTGACAGTGACATTGGGGACCCCCAAATTGTGGCAGTGTCACTGTGGGATCTGCAGGCTGTGACAGTGACATTGGGACCCCAAAATTGTGGTAGTGTCACCCCAAAAGTGTGACAGTGACATGTAGGGACCCCAGGTTGTGGCAGTGTCATGCCCAGGTTGTGACAGTGACATTTAGGGACCCCAAATTTTGGCAGTGTCACCCCCACACTGTGATGGGGACATTTGGGGACTCCCAGGCTGTGACAGTGACACTGTGGCACCCCTGAATTGTGACAATGACATTGTGGGACCCCCAAATTTCGGGAGTGTCACCCCCAAACTGTGACAGTGACATTTAGGGACCCCAAATTGTGGCAGTGTCACCCCCAGACTGTGACAGTGACATTGTGGGACCCCAAATTGTGAAAGTGACATTGTGGGACCCCCAAATTGTGACAGGGACACTGTGGCAGGCCCGAATTGTGGCGGTGTCACCGCCAGACTGTGACAGTGACATTTGGGGACCCCAAATTTTGGCAGTGTCACCGCCAGGCTGTGACAGTGACACTTAGGGACCCCAAAACTGTGGCAGTGTCACCCTCAGGCTGTGACGGTGACATCTGGGGACTCCCAGGCTGTGACAGTGACACTGTGGCACCTCTGAATTGTGACAATGACTTTCAGGGACCCCAAATTTTGGCAGTGTCACCCGTAGGCTGTGACAGGGACATTTGGGGACCCCAAATTTTGGCAGTGTCACCCCCAAGCTGTGACAGTGACATTTGGGGACCCCAAATTTCGGGAGTGTCCCCTCCAGTCATTGTGACAATGACTTTCAAGGACCCCAAATTTTGGCATTGTCACCCCCACACTGTGACAATGACTTTCAGGGACCCCAAATTTTGGTAATGTCACCCCCAAACTGTGATAGTGACATTTAGGGACCCCAAATTTCGGGAGTGTCACCCCCAAGCTCTGACAGTGACATTTGGGGACCCCAAATTGTGGCAGTGTCACCCCCAAACTGTGACAGTGACATTTGGGGACCCCAAATTTTGGCAGTGTCACCCCCAGGCTATGACAGTGACATTTGGGGACTCGAAATTTTGGCAGTGTCACCTCCAAACTGTGACAATGACTTTCAGGGACCCCAAATTTCGGGAGTGGCACCTCCAAACTGTGACAGTGACATTTAGGGATCCCAAATTGTGGCAGTGTCACCCCCAGGCTGCGACAGTGACATTTAGGGACCCCAAATTTTGGCAGTGTCACCTCCAGACTGTGACAGTGACATTTGGGGACCCCAAATTTCAGGAGTGTCACCCCCAAACTGTGACAATGACTTTCAGGGACCCCAAATTTCGGGAGTGTCACCCCCAGACTGTGACAATGACTTTCAGGGACCCCAAATTTTGGCAGTGTCACCCCCAGACTGTGACAGTGTCATTTGGGACCCCCAAATTTTGGCAGTGTCACCCCCAAACTGTGACAATGACTTTCAGGGACCCCAAATTTTGGCAGTGTCACCCCCAAACTGTGACAATGACATTTAGGACCCCCAAATTTTGGCAGTGCCAACCCCAGGGTATGACAGTGACATTTAGGGACCCCAAATTTTGGCAGTGTCACCCCCAAACTGTGACAAGGACATTTGGGGACGTTCGGGGACAATCCTGGGGTCACCTGGGGGTCAGCTCAGGGAAAAAGGGGGGGGGGGAGGGGACATCCCCATTTCTGTGTCCCCAAATTTTTGGGATTGGTGTCCTGGGGGTCCCAAATTTTTGGGATTGGTGTCCTGGGGGTCCCCAAATTCTTGGATCCCCCAAATCCTTAGGATTGGAGTGCTCGGGGTCTCCAAATTTTTGGGATTTGAGTCCTGGGGGTCCCAAATCTTTAGGATTGGTGTCCTGGGGATCCCAAAATTTTCGGATTGGACTCCTGGGGATCCCAAATCTTTGGGATTAGTGTCCCAGGAATCCCAAATTTTGGGGATTGGACTCCTGGGGATCTCAGATTCTTGGATCCCCCAAATCCTTGGGGTTGAAATCCTGGAGATCTCAAATCTTTGGGATTGGTGTCCTGGGGATCCCAAATTTTTAGGATTGGTGTTCTGGGGATCCCAAATTTTTGGGATTTGTGTCCTGGGGATCCCAAATCCTTGGGATTGGAGTCCTTGGAGTCCCAAATTTTTAAGATTGGTGTTCTGGGAGTCCCAAAATTTTAGCATTGGTTTCCTGAGGATCCCAAATTTTTGGGATTGGTGTCCTGGGGATCCTGAATCTTTGGGATTGGAGTCCTGGGGTCCAAAATCCTTGGGATTGAAGTTCTTGGGGTCCCAAATTTTTGGGGTTGGAGTCCTGAGGATCCCAAATTTTGGGGATTTATGTCCTGGGGGTCCCAAATTCTTGGGATTGTGTTCCCAAATATTTGGGATTTGAGTCCCAAGGGTCGATTTGGGATTCCCCAAATCCTTTCTGTCGTTATCCCAAACATCCTTTTTCGCTCCTCCGTGTTTTTTCCGAGGTTTTCCATGGAATTTTAGGATCTTCAGATTCTTCCTCGTTGTTCCCAAATCCCAATCGTGTCCCTAAAATCCGAAATTTTCTCATAAATCGATGCAATTCCTGGGATTTTATGGCTGGAATTTCTGGGATTTTATGGTTGGGGTTTTTGGGATTTTGGGGTCGGAATTTCTTGGATTTTGTGGTTGGAATTTCAGGGATTTTATGGCTGGAATTTCTCAGATTTTATTGTTGGAATTTTTGGGATTTTATGGTTGGAATTCCTTGGATTTTACGATTAGAATTTCTGAGGATTAAAAATCAAAATTCGTGGAAATTTTGGGGAAAAATTTTTGGGATTTTAGGGCCAAAATTCCCAAAGTTTCCTGACCAAAATCCACCGAAATTCCCGGGGCTTTGTGGCCAAAATTTTTAGGAATTTGTGCCTGAAATTCCTGGGATTTCACAGTCGAAATTCCCGGGATTTGTGGCTGAAATTTTTAGGAATTTGTGGCTGAGATTGTCAGGAATTCATATCCAAAATTCAGGATTTTTTTCTTATAACTCATTCGATTTCCCAACCAAAATTTCCAGGATTTTTTGGCTGAAATTTTTGGGAATTTGAATTTTTGCCGTTGATTAATTAGACTTCGCAATTAAAATCCGTGGCCCAAATTTTTGGGAATTTTTGCTTGAGATCCAAAGGATATCAGAGCCGAAATTCCCAGGATTTTATTGCCAAAATATTTGGGAATTTTCCCCTGAGATTCCCAGGATTTTATGGCCAAAATTTTGGGGAATTTTTCCCTGAAATTCCCAGGATTTCATAACCAAAATTTTGGGGAATTTTTCCCTCAAATTCCCAAGATTTCATGACCAAAATTCTTAGGAATTTTTCTCTGAAAGTCCCAGGATTTCATAACCAAAATTCTCAGGAATTTTTCCCTGAAATTCCCAGGATTTAACGACCAAAATTCTCAGGAATTTTTCTCTGAAATTGCCAGGATTTCATGACCAAAATTCTCAGGAATTTTTCTCTGAAATTCCCAGGATTTCATTACCAAAATTCTCAGGAATTTTTCTCTGAAATTCCTGGGATTTCATAACCAAAATTCTCAGGAATTTTTCCCTGAAATTCCCAGGATTTCATGACCAAAATTCTCAGGAATTTTTCTCTGAAATTCCCAGGATTTCATAACCAAAATCCTCAGGAATTTTTTTCTGAAATTCCCAGGATTTTATAACCAAAATCCTCGGGAATTTGTCTCTGAAATTCCCAGGATTTCATAACCAAAATTCTCAGGAATTTTTCCCTGAAATTCCCAGGATTTTATGACCAAAATTTTGGGGAATTTTTCCCTGAAATTCCCAGGATTTCATGACCAAAATTTTGGGGAATTTTTCCCTGAAATTCCCAGGATTTCTCAGCCAAAGTCGCCATAGGCAATCCCATGAAAATGTGGATTTTTGGGTAGAAATTGATACTTTTAAATTCATTTTCTGTGCGATTTTAGAAGGAATTTTTTCACGATTTCTGTTGCAATTTCCGTCGCGATTTTAGCTCTTCCCGGGAGTTTTTTCTGGGAATTCCAAGTACTTTTTCCCTAATATTTTCTCTAATATTTTCCGTATTTTTTTAGTAATTTCCCCCACGATTTCAGCTTTTCCCGGGAATTTTTTCTGGGAATTCTGAGAACTTTGTCCCTGATATTTTCCCTAATATTTTCTCTAATTTTTTTGTGATTTTAGTCACAATTTCAGCTCTTTCCCGGAATTTTTTCTGGGAATTCTGAGAACCATTTTCGCTATTTCAGGTGTGATTTTTGCTGTAATTTTATCTTCCTCTGGGATTTTTTTCTGGGAATTCCAAGAGCTTTCTGTTTAACATTTTGCGTAATTTTTTTGTCATTTCAGCTGCGATTTTCACCAGAATTTCAGCCACGGTTTCAGTTTTTTCTTGGTATTTTTTCTAGAAATTTTGGGAGCATTTTCCCAATATTTCGCCTCGTATTTTTGTTATTTCAGCTGCGATTTTCCCCAGAATTTCAGCCACACTTCCACCTCTCTCTTAATATTTTTTTCTAGAAATTTCAGGAAAAATTTCCCCAATATTTTTTCTAATTTTTTTCCCTTTTCTCTCCCGTTTTTTTTCAGGATTCTGGGGGAGGGCAGCACCGCCCTGATGGCCCTGGGGTTTTTTTTTTTGGGCAAAATTTTAGGAATTTTTAGCTGAGATCCACAGGATTTCGTGGCTGAAATTCCCAGGGTTTCACAGCCAAAATTCCCATGGGAAATTCTCCAAAAATGGTAAATTTTTTAGAGCAGAATTGGCAATTTTATCATCGATTTTCAGAGCGATTTTGGCTACGATTTCAGTTCTTTCTAAGAACTTTTCCTGTAAATTTTAGGAACTTTTTTCCTGATATTTTCCTATTATTTCCCCTAAGTTTTTCGCTATTTCAGGCGTGATTTTTGCTGTAATTTCAGCTCCTTCTGGGAATCTTTTCTGGGAATTCCAAGAACTTTTTCTCTAATATTTTCCCTAATTTTTTTGTCATTTCAGCCACGATTTTTGCCAGAATTTCAGCCACGGTTTCAGCTCTTTGTGGGTATTTTTTCTAGAAATTTCAGGAACATTTTCCCAATATTTCGCCTCGTATTTTTGTTATTCCAGCCACGATTTTCACCGGAATTTCAGCCACAGTCCCAGCTCTCTCTTAATATTTTTTTCTAGAATTTTCTGGTAAAATTTCCCCAATATTTCTCCTAATTTTTTTCCATTTTCTCCCGTTTTTTTTTAGGATTCTGGGGGAGGGCAACACCGCCCTGATGGCCCTGGCCACGGACTCGACTCCCCGGCAAGCGAATCCGCAAACCTTCCCTGCTCTACGAAGGTTTCGAGAGCCCCACCGTGGCCTCGGTGGCTTCCCTGGCAGCTCCTCAGAGCAATCCTCCGCCTCCGGAAGTTTCCAATCCCAAAAAACCCGGCAGGGTCACCAATCAGCTGCAGTACCTGCACAAGGTGGTGATGAAAGCTCTCTGGAAGCATCAGTTCGCGTGGCCTTTCCGTCAGCCTGTGGACGCCGTCAAGTTGGGTTTGCCTGTGAGTTTATTTTAAATTTATTTTAATTTTTTTTGGTAATTTTTGGGAGTTTTTTGGGGCGTTTGGGTAGTTTTTGTGGATTTTTTTAGGATTTTTTTTGGGATTTTTTGGGGATTTTTTGGAATTTTTTGAGGATTTTTTGGGATTTTTTAAAAATATTTTTAGGCTTTTTTGAGTATTTTTTTGGGATTTTTTTGGGATTTTTTGGGATTTTTTGAGGATTTTTTTGGGATTTTTTGGAGGATTTTTTGGGATTTTTTAAAAATTTTTTTTAGGCTTTTTTGAGGATTTTTTGGGATTTTTTGAGGATTTTTTGGGATTTTTTTAAAAAAAATTTTTAGGCTTTTTTGAGGATTTTTTGGGGATTTTTTGAGGATTTTTTTTGATTTTTTGAGATTTTTTAAAAAATTTTTTCGGCTTTTTTGAGGATTTTTTTAGGGTTTTTTTTGAATTTTTAAATCTTTTTTTGGGGACGTTTTGGTGTTTAATTTTCAAGATTTTGGGGGCGATGGCTTTGGGGATTTTTGGAGAATTTTTGGGATTTTTTGGTGATGAAAGCTCTCTGGAAGCATCAGCTCGCGTGGCCTTTCCGTCAGCCTGTGGACGCTGTCAAGTTGGGGCTCCCTGTGAGTGTTTTTAAATTTATTTGAAATTTTTCTAAATTTTTTGGGTAATTTTGGGAGTTTTTTGGGGCGTTCCGGTAGTTTTTGTGGATTTTTTTCGGATTTTTTGGGGAATTTTGAGGATTTTTTTGGGATTTTTTGAGGATTTTTTTGGATTTTTTCCCAAAATCTCCATTTTTTGCCCAAAATCTCAATTTTTCCCCCAAAATCTCAGTTTTTTTCCCAGAAGTGTAATTTTTCCCCCCAAATTTATGATTTTTTCCCCAAAATCTCCATTTTTTTCCCCAAATTGTGATTTTTTTCCCCCAAAATTTTCATTTTTTCCCCAAAATCTCCATTTTTCCCTCCCAAATCTCCATTTTTTTCCCCCAAAATCTCCATTTTTCCCCCAAAATCTCCGTTTTTTTTCCCAGAAGTGTAATTTTTCCCCCAAAATTGTGATTATTTTCCCCAAAATTGTGATTTTTTTCCCCAAAATCTCCGTTTTTCCCCCAAAATCTCCATTTTTCCCCAAAATCTCAGGTTTTTTCCCCCAAATTCTGATTTTTCCCCCAAAATTGTTATTTTTTTGCCCAAAATCTCCATTTTTACCCCCAAAATCTCCGTTTTTTTTCCCAGAAGTGTAATTTTTTCCCCCAAATTTATGATTTTTTTCCCAAATTTGTGATTTTTTTTCCCCAAAATCTCCCTTTTTTTTCCCAAAATCTCCGTTTTTGTCCCCCAAATTCTGATTTTTTCCCCCAAAATTGTGATTTTTTTGCCCAAAATCTCAATTTTTCCCCCAAAATCTCCATTTTTTTTCCCAGAAGTGTATTTTTTTTCCCCCAAATTTATGATTTTTTCCCCAAAATTGTGATTTTTTCCCCCAAAATCTCCGTTTTTTTCCCCAAACCCTCATTTTTTTCCCCCAAATTTATGATTTTTTCCCCCAAATTTATGATTTTTTCCCCCAAATTTATGATTTTTTCCCCAAATCTGTGGTTTTTCCCCACTCCAGGACTACCACAAGATCATCAAGCAGCCGATGGACATGGGGACGATCAAGCGGCGCTTGGAGAACAATTACTACTGGGGAGCGGCCGAGTGCATGCAGGACTTCAACACCATGTTCACCAACTGCTACATCTACAACAAGGTCAGAAACCCTAAAATATGAAAAAAAAAGTTGTAGAATTTTGGTGAAATTGAAGAAAAAAAATTCCCAAAAAATCTCCCAAAATTCCAGGATTTTTTTTTCTAAAATTCTGAATATTTTTTTTTGTTTTCAGCCCACGGATGACATCGTTCTGATGGCGCAGACGCTGGAGAAACTCTTCCTGCAGAAGGTGGCACAGATGCCCCCGGAGGAGCAGGAGATCCTCGTGCCCCTGAGCAAGAACTCGCACAAGAAAGGGGCGGCCAGGGCTGCAGGTGACAAAAAATGAGAAATTTGGGAATTTTGGGAAAATTTGGGAAATTTTTGGGAAAAAAATGAGGCAAAATGGCAAAAAATGGAAAAAAAACGGGGAAAAGTTGGGTGAAAATTGGCAGAAAATTGGCAAAAAATGGGGAAAGTTTGAGGAAAATAGGGGAAAATGGGGAAATGGAAAAGATTTGGGGAAATATGGGGAAATTGTGGAAAATTGGAGCAGAAATGGAAAGATTGGGAAAAATTAGGGAAAAGTTAGGGAAAAATGGGGGAAAATGTCGGGAAAAAGTAAGGAAAAACCTGGGGAATTAGAGAAAAATGGGAAAATTGGGAAAAATGGGGGAAAATTGGGGAGAAATTGGGGGAAACATGGGGAAAATATTGGAAAAATGGGAGAAATTGGGGGAAAGATTGGGAAAAAAATGGGTGAAATTTCCAGGATTTCAGTGTTAATCCCATGTGATTTTTTCTCTTTCTCAGCCCGAATTTTGCAGAATTTTTGGATTTTATTATTTTTTAAATTCCTAACATTAAAATTTTTGGGTTTTCTAAATTTTCTAGCTCTCCTGGCAGGTCTGACAGCCTCCTCAGGTGCCCAGCAGGTCCCGGCAGTGTCCTCAGTGTCCCAAATCCTTTTTTTTAGAAATTCTTTGCATTTCCCAATCATCTTTTCTAAATTTTTATAAATCTTCTGAATCACATCCTCTCTTTTCTCATATCCCACAGAATCTGAGAAATCCTAATTCCCAAAAATTCAAGGATTTTTCTTCTTTTTTCATCTCAAATCCCAAAAAATTTTAGAATTTTTTTTTTTCTTTTCGCTTTCCTGGTAGGATTTCCAGGATTGTGCTTTTAATCCCAAGGAATTTTTGGATTTTTTTTCTTTCTCAGCTCTACTCCCATAGGATTTTTTCTGTTTTCCACCCCCAATTCTATGGAATTTCTCAATTTTCACCGTTTCCCTTTCCAATCCCAAAATATTTTAGGGATTTTTTTGTTTTTCTCATTCCTACTGCCGTAGAATTTTTTGTTTTCCCCATTCCTAATCCTGTAGAATTTTGGGATTCTTACGATTTCTGTGCTCTAATCTTAAAGAATTTTCAGGTTTTTTCTCCTTTCTTATCTCTAAAATTTCAGAATTTTTTTCTCTTTTTTCAGTTTTCCTGGTAGAACTTTCAGGATTTCGCTCCTATTCTCATGGAATTTTTTGTGTTTTTCACCTTTAATTCTGCCAAATTTTGGGATTTTTGTTATTTTTGATCTCTAAACCCCAAGATTTTTTGTATATTTCACAGAATTTTGGAATTTTACCTGAACTCTTATTTGTGACCTCAGAAATTTTGGGATTTTTCAGTTCTTTTGCCAGAATTTCCAGGATCTCGTCCTTAATCCCATAGAATTCTCTTTTTTCCCCAACCCTAATCTCACAGAATTTTGGGATTTTCTTTCATTTCCCACTTCTAACCCCAAAAACTTTGGCATTTTCTCTTTTTTTCCCTTTTCTAACTCCAAAATTTTGGGGATTTTCTTTCATTTCCCACTTCTAACCCCGAAATTTTTGGAATTTTCTCTTGTTTTCCGCTTCTAACCCTGAAAATTTTGGGATTTTGTCTCATTTCCCCCTTCTAACCCCAAAATTTTGGGGTTTTGTTTTCCCTTCCTTTTCTAACCCCCAGATTTTTTGGGATTTTTCTTATTTCCCACTTGTAACCTCTAAATTTTAGGGATTTCGTGTCATTTCCTACTTCTAACTTCAAGATTTAGGGCATTTTTTTCCTTTTTTTCGCCTCGAGACTCCAAAATTTTGGGGATTTTCTCTCATTTCTCACTTTAAATATCTACATTTTTGGGATTTTCTTTCATTTTGCATTTTTAATCCTAAGAAATTTTGAATTTTTTGTCTTTTCCAGCTCTCCTGGCAGGCCTGACAGCCTCCTCGGGCGCCCAGCAGGTCCCGGCAGTGTCCTCAGTGTCCCAATTCCCTCTTTTTATGAATTTTTAAAGGATTTTTTTCTCTTTTCATATGTTCAATCCCAAAAAATTGAAGATTTTTCTTCTTTCTTCAGTTCTGGTTCGGAAGAATTTTGGGGATGTTTTCTCTTTTGCCGTTTCTAATCTAAAAGAATTTTGGCTTTTTTTTTTTTTTCTCTTTTTCCATTCCCAATCCCAAAGAATTTTGTGTATTTTCTGTATTTTTCCACATTCAATCCCAAAGAATTTTAGGATTTTCTTTTCTCATTTCCAGCCTTTACATTTACTTTTCCATTTTCGCTGTTTCGTAACATTTTTTGGCAGAATTTTCCAGATTCCGCTCCTAGTCGCGTCGGGTTTTTTGTATTTTTTAGTTTTAATCTCACGGAATTTTGGGATTTTGGGTATTTCCAAGCTCTAATTCTTAAATTTTTTTGTATTTCCAGCTCTCCTGGCAGGTCTGACCGCCTCCTCGGGCGCCCAGCAGATCCCGGCAGTGTCCCAAATCCCTTTTTTTTTAATCTTTACTCTTAATATTTCACAGAATTTTGGAATTTTCTCATATTTTCAGCTTTCTAACCCCAAAATTTTTTGATTTTTTTGTATTTTCCAGCTCTCCTGGCAGGCCTGACAGCCTCCTCGGGCGCCCAGCAGGTCCCGGCAGTGTCCTCAGTGTCCCAAATCCTTTTTTTTAGGAATTTTTTGTGTCTTTCAGTGCCTTTTTCTGCATTTTTTTTTCTTTTCTTGAGCTCCATTGCCTTTGTTCCCATATCCCACAGGATCTGAGTCCTAATCCCAGAAAATTCAGGGATTTTTCCTCTTTTCCCGTCTCTAACTCCAAAATACTTCGGCGATTTTTGTTCTTTTTGAGTTCTAATCACAAAGAATTTTAGCACATTGTTCCTCTGCTCTGATTTCCAATCCCAAAAAATGTAGAAATTTTTTTTTTTTTCCCAACTTGTCATCTGAATTTTAAAATATTTTTCCATTTTACTGTTTCCTTAATTTTTTGTTAGAATTTTCCATATTCTACTCCTAATTCCATGGGATTTTTTCTCTTTCCTAGCTTTTATTTCACAGAATTTAGGAATTTTTTCTGTTTTCCTCTTTCTAAACCCAAAATTTTTTGATTTTTTTTGCATTTCCAGCTCTCCTGGCAGGCCTGACAGCCTCCTCAGGTGCCCAGCAGGTCCCGGCAGTGTCCTCAGTGTCCCAACCCTCGACCTTCGGCGCCGACATCGCCGCCACCATCGTCACCATCCCCCACGCCTCGGTCATCGCCGCCCCCATCCTCAAATCCCTGCACCCCAGCCTCGCCCCCGGGGGCAGCACCAATAATCCTGGGAATAATAATAATCCTAATAATCCCGGGAATAATAATAATAATAATAATCCCAACGCCGGAAGTGTCCTGGCGGCGCCCGCGCCCACCCAGCCTGTGGCTAAGGTGAGGGGGGGGGTGGGGATTTTGGGATTTTTTTGGGGATTTTGGAGAGGATTTGGGGGCTTTGGGGTGGTGGGATTGGGATTTTGGGAGGTTTGGGGTGGGAATTGAGGTGTTTGGGGTGGAATTTTGGGGTTTGGGGTAGGATTGGGATTTGGAGTGGGGTTTGGATGTTGGAATTTTGAGATTTTTGGGGGATTTGGGGTGGGGTTTTGGGAATTTGGGGGTTTGGGGTGGGAAATTGGGGTGGGATTGAGATTTCGGCTGAGATTTTGGGGTTGGATTGGGATTTGGGATTGGGAATTGAGGTGTTTGGGGTGGAATTTTGGGGTTTGGGGTGAGAATTTGGGGTGGGATTGGGATTTGGAGTGGGGTTTGGATGTTGGAATTTTGGGATTTTGGGGTTTTAGGATGGGAATTGGGGATTTTGGGAGGTTTGGGGTGGGAATTTAGGTGTTTGGGGTGGAATTTTGGGGTTTGGGGTGAGAATTTGGGGTGGGATTTTGGGAATTTGGGGGGGTTAGGGGTGGGAAATTGGGGTTTGGGGTGGGATTTTGGGGATTTGGGGTGGGAAATTTGGGGTTTTGGGGTGAGAATTTGGGGTGGGATTGAGATTTGGACTGAGATTTTGGGGTTGGGGTTGGGATTTAGGGTGGGAATTTGGCATTTTGGGGGATTTGGGGTGGAAATTTTTGGGGTGGGATTGGGATTTGGGGGGTTTGGGGTGGGAACTTAGGTGTTTGGGGTGGAATTTTGGGGTTTGGGGTGGGATTGGGATTTGGAGTGGGGTTTGGATGTTGGAATTTTGGGATTTTGGGATTTTGGATGGGAATTGGGTTTGGGACGGGAACATGGGTTGGGATTTGGGATTGGGATTTTGGGAGGTTTGGGGTGGGAATTGAGGTGTTTGGGGTGGAATTTTGGGGTGAGAATTTGGGGTGGGATGGGATTTGGAGTGGGGTTTGGATGTTGGAATTTTGGGATTTTTGGGGGCTTTGGGGTGGGATTTTGGGAATTTGGGGGGTTTGGGGTGGGAAATTTCGGGTGGGATTGAGATTTGGGCTGGAATTTTGGGGTTGGATTGGGATTTAGGGTGGGAATTTTGGCATTTTTGGGGGATTTGGGGTGGAAATTTTTGGGGTGGGATTGGGATTTTGGGGATTTGGGGTGGGATTTGGGGATTTGGCGTGGTCAGGGTGGGATTTGGGGTGAGATTTTGGGGCAGGATTGGGATTTGGGGTGGGATTGGCATTTTGGAATTTTGAAATGAGAAAGGAATTGTGGGTTTTGGGGAATTGTGGGTTTTGGGAATTACGGATTTTGGGAATCTTGAGTGTTCGGAATTGTGGATTTTGGGAATTGCAGGTTAGGGGAAGTGTGGGTTTTCAGAATCGTGGATTTTTGGGTGGTGGGATTGGGATTTAGGATGGGAATTTTGGGTGGGTTTGGGATTTGAGGGGGGATTTAGAGGGGTTTGGGGTGGTGGGATTGGGATTTGGGGTTAGAATGTGGGGTTGGATTGGGATTTAGAACATCTGGAATGGGATTTTGGGTCTTGAAATGGGAATTGGGGTGCCTGGAATGGAATTTTGAATGCTAAAATAGAAATTTTGGAATGGAATTTGGGTTATGGAATGGCTTTTTTCATTCCGGAATGGAATTTTTGGGTCCTGGAATAGAATTTTTAATATTGAGATTGAGATTTTGAAATGGGATTTTGGGTTCTGGAATGGAATTTGGGGCTCTGGAAATGGCGTTTTGAATGTTAGAATAGAAATTTTGGAATGGGATTTTGGTTTCTGGAACGGAATTTTGGGTGTTGAGATTGGGATTTTGGGTTCTGGAATGGAATTTTTCATTTTAGAATGGGATTTTGGGTCCTGAAATGGCATTTTGGGTCTTGGAACGGAATTTTGAACGTCAGAAGAGAGATTTTGAGTCCTGGAATGAAATTTTTCGTGTTAAGATTGAGATTTTTTAATGAAATTTTGAGTCCCAAAATGACATTTTGAATACCAGAATTGCATTCAAGTTTTCGGAACAAATTCGCCTCTTCAGAACACAAATCCCTTGAGATTTTTCACATCCTAAACCCCAAAATTTTTTCCCCAAACTCCAGAAAAAAGGCGTCAAACGAAAAGCCGACACCACCACGCCGACCACCACGGCCATCATCGCCACCAGCGGCGAATCCTCCCCTCTGGAAAACCCCAAATCTGCCAAAATCCCCGCGCGGCGCGAGAGCGGCAGGCCCATCAAACCTCCCCGCAAAGACCTGCCTGACTCCCAGCAGCACCAAACCTCCAAGAAGGGAAAACTTTCGGAGCAATTGAAATATTGCAACGGAATCCTGAAGGAATTGCTGTCCAAGAAACACGCGGCCTACGCTTGGCCTTTCTACAAACCCGTGGACGCGTCGGCCCTGGGGCTGCACGATTATCACGAGATTATCAAACATCCCATGGATCTCAGCACCATCAAGGTAGGAATTTTGGGAATTTTTTGGGAATTTTTCCGATTTTTTTTCTATTTTTTTCGGATTTTTTTCGGATTTTTTTTGGATTTTTTAAGTGTGTGGGAAAGGCTTCGGCCCTTTTGAAGTGAAACGTTTTTGGGAAATTTCTCAGGATTTTGGGGAGTTTGAGAGCCAAACATCCCATGGATCTCAACACCATCAAGGTAGGAATATTTGACAATTTTTTTGGAATTTTTCCAAATTTTTTAGGATTTTTTGGGGAATTTTTAAGCGTTGGGGAAGGCCTCAAGCGCGGCCTACGCTTGGCCTTTCTACAAACCCGTGGATGCGTCGGCCCTGGGGCTCCACGATTATCACGAGATTATCAAAACATCCCATGGATCTCAGCACCATCAAGGA
>JAXCHO010000704.1:0-83452 GCA_036630365.1 Acanthiza pusilla
ACTGGGGCTCTTCATGAAAATAATTTGATTTTTTGGCCATTTTTGGACCTATTTTCCCCATTTTTGGGTGGAATTTTTTGGGGTTTTTTTCAGGATCATTTTCCCAACTCCCAAATATTAATTTTTTCTCGTTTTTTTGGATTTTTCCAGGAGAGCCGCGACTTCTGGTGAAAATAATTTGATTTTTTTGAGCAATTTTTGGGGATTTCTGGGCCTATTCTCCTCATTTTTGGGTGGAATTTTTTTGGGATTTTTTCAGGATCATTTCCCCAACTCCCAAATCCCAATTTTTCCATATTTTTTTATCTTTAGTTTTTCAGGGGAAGCACAACTCCCGGTGAAAATAATTCAATTTTTTGGGGCATTTTTGGGAATTTTTGGGGCTGTTTCTCCATTCTTGGGTGGAATTTTTTGGGGATTTTTTCAGGATCATTTCCCCAACTCCCAAATATTAATTTTTTCTCATTTTTTTATATTTTGCCAGGAGAACCGCGACTCCTCGTGAGAATAATTTGATTTTTTGAGGCAATTTTTGGGATTTCTGGGCCTATTTTCCTCATTTTTAGATTGAATTTTTTGGGGATTTTTTCAGGATCATTTCCCCAACTCCCAAATATTAATTTTTTTCCATTTTTTGGGATTCTTCCAGGAGAACCGCGACTCCTTGTGAAAATAATTTGATTTTTTGGGGCATTTTTGGGAATTTTTGGGGCTGTTTCTCCATTCTTAGGTAGAATTTTTTGGGGATTTTTTCAGGATCATTTCCCCAACTCCCAAATTTGAATTTTTCCCGTTTTTTTGGGATTTTTCTCCAGGAGAACCGCGACTTCTGGTGAAAATAATTAGATTTTTTGGCCATTTTTGGGCCTATTTCCCCCATTCTTGGGTAGAATTTTTTGGGGATTTTTTCAGGATCATTTCCCCAACTCCCAAATATTAATTTTTTCCATTTTTTTAAATTTTTCCAGGAGAACTGCAACTCCTTGTGAAAATAATTTGATTTTTTGGGGCGTTTTTGGGAATTTCTGGGCCTATTTTCCCCATTCTTGGGTAGAATTTTTTGGGGATTTTTTCAGGATCGTTTCCCCAACTCCCAAATATTAATTTTTTCTCATTTTTTTAAATTTTTCCAGGAGAACCAGGGCTCCTGGTGGGCCTCATCGACCAGCAGGATCCTCTGCGCCGCTTCGACGGCTACGTCAGCGCCAGCGCCACGCGGCAGAAGATCGCCCGCGACGTCCTCAGCAAGGGCGACCAGGCCTACCTCTCAGGTACCCCCAAAATCCGCCAATTTCACCCCAAAAAAGGGCCTGGGATGTGCTGAAAATGTGGGGAAAAAATTGGGATTTTTTGGGGTAAAATTTGGCAAAAATGTCAATTTTGGTTTGGAGCATTGTCCGCATTTTTAGAGGAGATTTTGGGGTCTTTTCCAATATTCCAGGGATGTTCCCAACCCCAAATCCCAGGATTTTCACCCCAAAAAAGTGCTGGGGGTACCCCAAAAATCCTGGAAAAAACAGAGATCAGAGGATCTCCTGTGATCCCGACACCAAGAGCCTCACGGGGCTCGGTGCGAGGGAAAAAAATGAAAATTTAGTGTTTTGGGTTGAAAAATGAGCGTCAGCTAAGGAAGGTGGGAGCTTTCTTAGAATGGGAAATTAGAATAATTATTAGAATTTCGGAATCAAAGGCTTTGGGACAAAGATATGAGATAAGGAATAACGTTTTTATGCTAAAATTTAGAGCAAGGCAATAATAGAGAAACAACAGTTCAGATAAATAAAATTAGAATCCAAGCTGTACCATGGTTTGAAGGAAGGTGTGTGCTAAGGAAGGTGGGAACTTTCTTAGAATGGAAAATGTGACCTCTTCCCTCCCAAATTATTATAATTTCAGAATCAAAGGCTTTTGGACAAAGATATGAGAGAAGGAACAACAGTTTTACACCAAAATTTAGAGCAAGGCAATAATACAGAAAAAACAATTCAGATAAATAAAATTAGAATCCAAGCTGCACCCTGGTGTGAAGGAAGGTGTGTGCTAAGGTGGGAACTTTCTTAGAATGCATAATGTGATTCCTTCTCTCTGAATTATTATAATTTTGGAATCAAGGCCCTTCAGACAAAGATATGAGAGAAGGAATAACGTTTTTACACAAATATTTAGAGCAAGGCAGTAATACAGAAACAACAGTTCAGATAAATAAAATTAGAATCCAAGCTGCACCCTGGTTTGAAGGAAGGTGTGTGCTGAGGTGGGAACTTTCTTAGAATGGAAAATGTGATTCCTTCTCTCTGAATTATTATAATTTTGGAATCAAGGCCTTTCAGACAAAGATATGAGAGAAGGAACAAGAGTTTTACAAAAATATTTAGAGCGAGGCAATAATAGAGAAACAACAGTTCAGATAAATAAAATTAGAATCCAAGCTGCACCGTGGTTTGAAGGAAGGTGTGTGCTAAGGAAGGTGAGAACCTCCCTTAGAATGGATAATGTCACCCTTTCCTCCCAAATTATTATAATTTCAGAATCAAAGGCTTTTGGACAAAGATATGGAAGAAGGAATAACAGTTTTACACTAAAATTTAGAGCAAGGCAGTAATACAGAAACAACAGTTCAGATAAATAAAATTAGAATCCAAGCTGCACCCTGGTTTGAAGGAAGGTGTGTGCTGAGGAAGGTGGGAACTTTCTTAGAATGCATAATGTGATTCCTTCTCTCTGAATTATTATAATTTTGGAATCAAGGCCTTTCAGACAAAGATATGAGAGAAGGAACAACAGTTTTACACAAATATTTAGAGCGAGGCAATAATACAGAAACGACAGTTGAGATAAATAAAATTAGAATCCAAGCTGTACCATGGTTTGAAGGAAGGTGTGTGCTAAGGAAGGTGGGAACTTTCTTAGAATGGATAATGTCACCCTTTCCTCCCAAATTATTATAATTTCAGAATCAAAGGCTTTTGGACAAAGATATGAGAGAAGGAATAACAGTTTTACACTAAAATTTAGAGCAAAGCAATAATACAGAAACAACAGTTCAGATAAATAAAATTAGAATCCCAGCTGCACCATGGTTTGAAGGAAGGTGTGTGCTGAGGAAGGTGGGAACCTTCACCAGAATGGATCACGTGACCTAACGCCTAACGCTCGTTCCGAATAAATTATAAACCAGGGTGATCGTGTGACCCCTTCCCTCCAAATTGTAACTCTGGAATCGAGGCCTTTCAGGCAGAGACATTGCGAAAGGAATAACAGCTCTTTGCTGATGTTTAGAACGAGGCAATAGCACAGAAATAACGATTTAAATAGACAAAATCAGAATAAAAGCTGCACCCTGCCAGGGTGGTGCTGCAGTCCCGTGGGAGTGAGGATGTGCTCTTGTTGGGGTGCTGAGCTTCTGGAAAGGTCTCGTCGCTCTCTGGAGGTCCAGCGGTGGCTCCTGAGCTCTTCTCCTCTGGGGATCAGTGGAAAGGCACCCTGGAGCTCCAGGGTCTCAGTTTCTGTGCAGCTGGGAATGTTCAGCTCCTCCCTGTGGGCAGGGCATCTCCCAATGGCTGATGGAATCTGTGACTCACTCCTGGGGACAACTGATGGCCATGGGCAGAGCTAGCCCCAGTGGTGTTAGCAGGGCTGGTCACTCCTGGAGATCTCAGAGATAGCCCCAGTGGTGTTATCAGGGCTGGGTCACTCCTGGAGATCTCAGAGATAGCCCCGATGGCGTTATCAGGGCTGGTCACTCCTGGGGATCTCAGAGATAGCCCCGATGGTGTTATCAGGGCTGGTCACTCCTGGGGATCTCAGAGATAACCCTGATGGCGTTATCAGGGCTGGTCACTCCTGGATGGTGTTATCAGGGCTGGTCACTCCTGGAGATCTCAGAGATAGCCCCGATGGCGTTATCAGGGCTGGTCACTCCTGGAGATCTCAGAGATAGCCCCGATGGTGTTATCAGGGCTGGTCACTCCTGGAGATCTCAGAGATAGCCCCGATGGTGTTATCAGGGCTGGTCACTCCTGGAGATCTCAGAGATAGCCCCAGGGGTGTTATCAGAGCTGGGTCACTCATGGTCACTTTGATGGCCATTCTCAGTGATAGCCCCGATGGTGTTATCAGGGCTGGTCACTCCTGGAGATCTCAGAGATAGCCCCGATGGTGTTATCAGGGCTGGTCACTCCTGGAGATCTCAGAGATAGCCTCGATGGTGTTATCAGGGCTGGGTCACTCCTGGGGACATTGATGGCCATTCTCAGAGATAACCCTGATGGCGTTATCAGCGCTGGGTCACACCTGGAGACATTGATGGCCATGAGCAGAGATAGCCCCAGGGGTGTTATCAGGGCTGGTCACTCCTGGAGATCTCAGAGATAGCCCCGATGGTGTTATCAGGGCTGGTCACTCCTGGAGATCTCAGAGATAGCCCCGATGGCGTTATCAGGGCCGGTCACTCCTGGAGATCTCAGAGATAGCCCCGATGGCGTTATCAGGGCTGGTCACTCCTGGAGATCTCAGAGATAGCCCCAGGGGTGTTATCAGGGCTGGTCACTCCTGGAGGTCTCAGAGATAGCCCTGATGGTGTTATCAGCGCTGGGTCACTCATGGTCACTTTGATGGCCATGGGCAGAGATAGCCCCGATGGTGTTATCAGGGCTGGTCACTCCTGGAGATCTCAGAGATAGCCCCGATGGTGTTATCAGGGCTGGTCACTCCTGGAGATCTCAGAGATAGCCCCGATGGCGTTATCAGGGCTGGTCACTCTGGGAGATCTCAGAGATAACCCCGATGGTGTTATCAGGGCTGGTCACTCCTGGAGATCTCAGAGATAGCCCCGATGGTGTTATCAGTGCTGGTCACTCCTGGAGATCTCAGAGATAGCCCCGATGGCATTATCAGTGCTGGTCACTCCTGGAGATCTCAGAGATAGCCCCGATGGTGTTATCAGGGCTGGTCACTCCTGGAGATCTCAGAGATAGCCCCGATGGCGTTATCAGGGCTGGTCACTCCTGGGGATCTCAGAGATAGCCCCAGGGGTGTTATCAGGGCTGGTCACTCAGGGTCACTTTGATGGCCATTCTCAGAGATAGCCCCAATGGCGTTATCAGGGCTGGTCACTCCTGGAGATCTCAGAGACAGCCCCGATGGCGTTATCAGGGCAGAGATAGCCCCGATGGCGTTATCAGGGCTGGTCACTCTGGGAGATCTCAGAGATAGCCCCGATGGTGTTATCAGGGCTGGGTCACTCAGGGTCACTTTGATGGCCATTCTCAGTGATAGCCCCGATGGCGTTATCAGGGCTGGTCACTCCTGGAGATCTCAGAGATAGCCCCGATGGTGTTATCAGGGCTGGTCACTCCTGGAGATCTCAGAGATAGCCCCGATGGTGTTATCAGGGCTGGTCACTCCTGGAGATCTCAGAGATAGCCCCGATGGCGTTATCAGGGCTGGTCACTCCTGGAGATCTCAGAGATAGCCCCGATGGCGTTATCAGCGCTGGGTCACGCTGACCACAAAGAACACTTCCCCCCTGGGCACAGAACACAAACCTTTGGTTCACCTCCCACGGAACCTCGGGCGCTCAGCAGAAAGTTCTAGAAGAGCTGTCCGAGCCAGCGACGGCCTCGTCCACATGGCGCAGGCAGCACGAGAAACACAACCCCAAACCCTTTTTCCTTTCCCCCGCTTTTATTTTTTTTTTTAAATAAAAAACAGCAATTAGGTCCTTGCTTTTCCTCTACGAAGATCAGGAAGCAGAACAGCAGAAATATTGAATTTAATATTAAAAGTGAACACGGGAGCAGAACACCAGAAATGTTGAATTTAATATTAAAAGTGAACACGGGAGCAGAACACCAGAAATATCGAATTTAATATTCAAAGTGCACGACAAACACGGGAGCAGAACACCAGAAATGTCGATTTTAATATTAAAAATGCACGACGAACACGGGAGCAGAACACCAAAAATATCAAATTTAATATTAAAAATGCACGACGAACACGGGAGCAGAACAGCAAAAATATCGAATTTAATATCAAAAGTGAACACGGGAGCAGAACACCAGAAATATCGAATTTAATATTAAAAGTGAACACGGGAGCAGAACACCAAAAATGTCGAATTTAATATCAAAAATGCACGGCGAACACGGGAGCAGAACACCAAAAATATCAAATTTAATATTAAAAATGCACAACAAACACGGGAGCAGAACATGAAAAATGTCGAATTTAATATTAAAAGTGACCACGGGAGCAGAACACCAGAAATATCGAATTTAATATTAAAAATGCACGACGAACACGGGAGCAGAACACCAAAAATATCGAATTTAATATCAAAAGTGAACACAGGAGCAGAACACCAGAAATGTCGAATTTCATATCAAAAATGCACGACGAACACAGGAGCAGAACACCAGAAATGTCGAATTTAATATTAAAAGTGAACATGGGAGCAGAACACCAAAAATATTTAATTTAATATTAAAAATGCACGACGAACACGGGAGCAGAACACCAAAAATATCAAATTTAATATTAAAAATGCACGACGAACACGGGAGCAGAACAGCAAAAATATCGAATTTAATATCAAAAGTGAACACGGGAGCAGAACACCAGAAATATCGAATTTAATATTAAAAGTGAACACGGGAGCAGAACACCAAAAATATCGAATTTAATATCAAAAATGCACGATGAACACGGGAGCAGAACACCAAAAATATCGAATTTAATATCAAAAATGCACGACAACAACAATCTCATTTTTTGTTTTTTTATTCCTCCCTTCCCCCCACCTCTTCTTTTTCTTTTTTTCTTGTATTGGGAGAGAGGACAATCCCAGGCAGAAATTTTCAGGATTTCAGGGCAATTTTTGGGGCTGTTCTTCACGCTCCTGCATCAAAATTCTCTGGGATTTTTTCCCCATTCCTGCACCAAATTTTCCCATGATTTTTCTGGAATTTTCTCCCTCAGGGGACGTTCTGGTGATGGACGAGCTGGGCTATATGTACTTCCGGGACCGCGGCGGCGACACTTTCCGCTGGCGCGGCGAGAACGTAATATTTCCATCCCAAAAGAAAATTTCATAAAATTTTCATCCCAAAATTTCCAGAATTTTTTCCATTTCTGGGCAGAAATGTTCACAATTTTTCCCCTATTTCTGGGCAGAAATTTTCAGGATTTTGGGGGAACTTTAGTCACTTTTTGCCATTCCTGTGTTGAAATTTTCGCGCTTTTCCGCCGTTCCTGAGTCAAAATTCTTTGCGATTTTTCGCCATTCCTGCGTCAAATTTTCTCAGGATTTTTTCCCCATTCCCGTCAGAATTCTTCCAGAATTTTCCCTCAGGAGACATTTTGGTGATGGACGAGCTGGGCTACATGTACTTCCGGGACCGCGGCGGCGACACTTTCCGCTGGCGCGGGGAAAACATAATTTTTCCTGTTTCCGTCCCAAAATTCCCGGGATTTTTTCCCATTTCCATCTCAAAATTTTCAGGATTTTTTCCCCATTTCCAACCTAAAATTTTCAGAATTTTTTCCCCGTTTCTAGCCCAAAATTTTCAGGATTTTTCCCCATTTCTAGCTCAGAATTTTCGGGGTTTTTCCCATTCCCATGCAGAATTTTTCAGGATTTTTCCCCATTTCCCAGCAATTTTTCCGGGATATGTTCCCAGCGCACAATTTTGGGAAATTCTTGAGACTTTTCCCCATTCCCAGGTGAAATATTTGGGGAATTTTTGGGGTTTTTTTCCCCCATTTCTGGGTGGAAATCTTTAGGATTTTGGGGGAATTTTCGGGGCTATTTTCCCCATTCCTGCATCAAAATTTCCTGGGATTTTTTGCAATTCCTATTGGAATTTTTCTGGGATTTTTTGGCATTCCTATTGGGACTTTTCTCAGGGGACAATTTCAGGAGTTTTTGGAGATTTTTTCCCCATTCCCAGGCTGAAATTTTTAGGGTTTTAGAGGAATTTTCAGTGCCATTTTTGTCATTCTCGCGTCAAAATTCTTCGCGATTTTTCGCCGTTCCTGCACCAAATTTTCCCGGGATTTTTCCCCATTTCCAACCCAAAATTTCTGGGATTTTTTTCCCATTTCCAGGCTGACATTTTCAGGATTTTTCCCCATTCCCATGGAGAAATTTTCGGGATTTTTCCCCATTTCCCAGCGATTTTTCCGGGATCTTTTCCCAGGGGACGATTTTGGGGAATTTTTTGGGTTTTCCCCCAATTCCTGTGTGAGATTTTTTGGGGAATTTTTGGGATTTTTTCCCAATTTCCAGAGAACATTTTCTGAGGAATGTTTGGGGTTTTTTCCTCCTTCCCAGCCAGAAATTTTCAGTATTTTGAGGTAAATTTTGGGGCTGTTTTCCACATTCTTGCGTCGAAATCTTTGCGATTTTTCACCATTCTCGCGTCAAAATCCTTCGCGATTTTTCGCTATTCCTCCACCCAATTTTCCCGGGATTTTTTTCATTTCTGAGCAGAAATTGTCAGGATTTTGGGACAATTTTCAGGGCTAGTTTATCCCTTTCCAGGCAGAAATTTTGAAGATTTTAGAGGAATTTTCAGTGCCATTTTTGTCATTCCCGTGTCGACATCTTCGCGATTTTTCGCCGTTCCTGCGTCAAATTTTCCCGGGATTTTTTCCCAATTCTCAACAGATTTTTCCCAAATTTTTTTTTTTTAGGAGATGTGCTAGTGATGGACGAGCTGGGCTACATGTACTTCCGGGACCGCGGCGGCGACACTTTCCGCTGGCGCGGGGAGAACTTCATTTTTCCCATTTCCAGCCCAAATTTTTCAGAATTATTTTCATTTCTGGGCAGAAACGTTCAGGATTTTGGGGGAATTTTCTGGGCTATTTTTCCCATTCCAGGCAGAAATTTTTAGGATTTTGGGCTAATTTTCGGGGCTATTTTCCTCATTCCTACGTCGAAATCTTTGCGATTTTTCACCATTCTCGCGTCAAAATCCTTCGCCATTTTTCGCTATTCCTCCACCAAATTTTCCTGGAATTTTTTTCATTTCTGAGCAGAAATTTTCAGGACTTTGGGGCAATTTTCAGGGCTAGTTTATCCCTTTCCAGGCAGAAATTTTTAAGATTTTAGAGGAATTTTCAGTGCCATTTTTGTCATTCTTGCGTCGAAATCTTCGCGATTTTTCGCCATTCCTGCACCAAATTTTCCCGGGATTTTTTCCCGACTCTTACCAGAATTTTCTCGAATTTTTTTTTTTAGGGGATGTGCTAGTGATGGACGAGCTGGGCTACATGTACTTCCGGGACCGCGGCGGCGACACTTTCCGCTGGCGCGGCGAGAACTTCATTTTTCCCATTTCCGTCCCAAAATTCCTAAGATTTTTTCCCATTTCCAACCCAAAATTCCTGAGATTTTTTCCACTTCCAGTCCGAAATTTTCAGGATTTTTCTCATTTCTGGGCAGAAATTTTCAGGATTGTAGAGGAATTTTCAGTGTCATTTTTGTCATTCTTGCGTCGAAATCTTCGCGATTTTTCGCCGTTCCTGCACCAAATTTTTCCGGGATTTTTTCCCAATTCTCAACGGAATTTTCTCGAATTTTTTTTTAGGAGACGTGCTAGTGATGGACGATTTGGGCTACATGTACTTCCAGGACCGCGGCGGCGACACTTTCCGCTGGCGCGGCGAGAACGTGGCGAGCACCGAGGTGGAGGCGGCGCTGAGCCGAGTGCTGGGCCAGGCTGACGTCGCCGTCTACGGAGTCACCATTCCCGGTAAATCCAAAAAAAAAAGAGATTTTTTTGGTCAAAAATTGCAGGGAAATGTTAAAAAAAAATTGGGATTGTGGGGTCAGAAATTGGGGAAATTCTAGTTCCAAAAATTGGGGTAATGGGGTTGGGAATTCCTGGTAAATCCCAAAAAAAAAAAAGAGATTTTTTGGTCAAAAATTGCAGGTAAATATTAAAAAAAAATTGGGATTGTGGGGTCAGAAATTGGGGAAATTCTAGCCCCAAAAATTGGGGTAATGGGGTTGGGAATTCCTGGTAAATCCCCCCCCCAAAAAAAAAAAAGATTTTTTGGTCAAAAATTGCAGGAAAATATTAAAAAAAAATTTGGGATTGTGGGGGAAATTTGGGGGGGAATGGAAAAAAAATCTGGTGTTGTTTGAGGTAAAATTAGGGTGAAAAATGGGAGATTTGAGGTTGGGAATTCCTGGTAAATCCCAAAAAAAATTGGGATTTTGGGGTTGGGAATTCCTGGTAAATAAAAAAAAAAAATTGGGATTTTGGGGTTGGGAATTCCTGGTAAATCCCAAAAAAAAAGAGATTTTTTTGGTCAAAAATTGCAGGGAAATTTTAAAAAAAAATTGGGATTTTGGGGTTGGGAATTCCTGGTAAATCCCAAAAAAAAAGAGATTTTTTTGGTCAAAAATTGCAGGGAAATGTTAAAAAAAAAATTGGGATTTTGGGGTTGGGAATTCCTGGTAAATCCCAAAAAAAAAAAGAGATTTTTTGGTCAAAAATTGCAGGGAAATGTTAAAAAAAATTGGGATTTTGGGGTTGGGAATTCCCGGTAAATCCCAAAAAAAAAAGAGATTTTTTTGGTCAAAAATTGCAGGGAAATATAAAAAAAAAAATGGGGATTTTGGGGTTGGGAATTCCCGGTAAATCCCAAAAAAAAAAGAGATTTTTTGGTCAAAAATTGGAGGGAAATGCTAAAAAAAAATTGGGATTGTGGGGTGAGAAATTGGGGAAATTCTAGTTCCAAAAATTGGGGTAATGGGGTTGGGAATTCCTGGTAAATCCCAAAAAAAAAAGAGATTTTTTTGGTCAAAAATTGCAGGGAAATGTTAAAAAAAAATTGGGATTGTGGGGGAAATTTGGGGGGGAATGGAAAAAAAATCTGGTGTTGTTTGAGGTAAAATTAGGGTGAAAAATGGGAGATTTGAGGTTGGGAATTCCTGGTAAATCCCAAAAAAATTGGGATTTTGGGGTTGGGAATTTCTGGTAAATCAAAAAAAAAATTGGGATTTTGGGGTTGGAAATTGCAGGAAAATCCCTCAAAAAAATTGGAATTGTGGGGCTGGAAATAGGGGAAATATGGGGGGAATGGGAAAAAAATTCTGGTGTTGTTTTGGGAAAAATCTTGGAAAATTGGGGTGGGAAAAAGGAGATTTGGGGTTGGAATTGTAGGAAAATACAAAAAAAAAATTGGGATTGTGGGGTCAGAAATTGGGGAAATTCTAGCCCCAAAAATTGGGGTAATGGGGTTGGGAATTCCTGGTAAATCCCAAAAAAAAAAAAGAGATTTTTTGGTCAAAAATTGCAGGAAAATATTAAAAAAAAATTGGGATTGTGGGGGAAATTTGGGGGGGAATGGAAAAAAAATCTGGTGTTGTTTGAGGTAAAATTAGGGTGAAAAATGGGAGATTTGAGGTTGGGAATTCCTGGTAAATCCCAAAAAAATTGGGATTTTGGGGTTGGGAATTTCTGGTAAATCAAAAAAAAAATTGGGATTTTGGGGTTGGAAATTGCAGGAAAATCCCTCAAAAAAATTGGAATTGTGGGGCTGGAAATGGGGGAAATATGGGGGGAATGGGAAAAAAATTCTGGTGTTGTTTTGGGAAAAATCTTGGAAAATTGGGGTGGGAAAAAGGAGATTTGGGGTTGGAATTGCAGGAAAATACTAAAAAAAAATTGGGATTGTGGGGTCAGAAATTGGGGAAATTGTAGTTCCAAAAATTGGGGTAATGGGGTTGGGAATTCCTGGTAAATCCCAAAAAAAAAAAGAGATTTTTTGGTCAAAAATTGCAGGAAAATATTAAAAAAAAATTTGGGATTGTGGGGGAAATTTGGGGGGGAATGGAAAAAAAATCTGGTGTTGTTTGAGGTAAAATTAGGGTGAAAAATGGGAGATTTGAGGTTGGGAATTCCTGGTAAATCCCAAAAAAATTGGGATTTTGGGGTTGGGAATTCCTGGTAAATCAAAAAAAAAAAAAAGGATTTTGGGGTTGGGAATTCCTGGTAAATCCCAAAAAAAAAGAGATTTTTTGGTCAAAAATTGCAGGGAAATGTTAAAAAAAAATTGGGATTGTGGGGTCAGAAATTGGGGAAATTCTAGTTCCAAAAATTGGGGTAATGGGGTTGGGAATTCCTGGTAAATCCCAAAAAATCGGGATTTTGGGGGGTTGGGAATGGGGGAAATCCCTCCCAAAAAAATTGCGATATTGGGGTTGCAAATTCTGAGGAAATCCCCAAAAAAATGGGGATTGTGGGGTGGGGGATGGGGGAAATATTGGCCCCAAAAAATTGGGATAATGGGGTTGGAATTGGGGAAATATTGCCCCCAAAATATTGGGATAATGGGGTTGGATTTAGGAAATCCCAAAATTCCTGTATTTCCTCCAAAATCCCCATTTTTCACCCAAAATCTCCATTTTTTTCCCCCAAACCCTGGTGTGGAGAGCAAGTTGGCCATTTTTTCCCCAAAATTCCCATTATTTTTCCCCCAAAATTCCTATATTTTCCCCTTAAATCTCCATTTTTTTCCCCCAAAATCTCTGTTTTTTCACCCAAAATTTTGGTTTTCCTCCCAAACCAGGCGTGGAGGGTCGGGCGGCCGTGGTGGCCATCGCAGAGCCCTTGGGGCTCTACTGGGAATTGCATCAGGAATGATTTAGGAAATCCCAATTTTTTCCCAGAAGTCCCATTTTTTCTCCCAAAATTCCTATTTTTTCACCCAAAATTTCCATTTTTTTTCCCAAAATCTCCTTTTTTCCCCCTGAAATAACCATTTTCCCCCAAAATTCCCATTTTCTCTTCAAAATTTCACATTTTCTTCCTGAAATTTCGCAGTTTTTTCTCCCCAAATCCCATTTTTTTCCCCTAAAATCCACCTTTTTCCCCAAAAAATTTCCTTTTTTTTTTTTTCCCAAATTTCCATTTTTCCACCTAAATTTTCACTATTTTTTCCTAAAATTCCCATTTTTTCACCCAAAATTTCCATTCTTTCCCAAAATTCCCATTTTTTCTCTAAAATTTCACGTTTTCGAAGCAGAATTTCACCGTTTTTTTCTCCCCAAATCCCCATTTTTTCCCCTAAAATCGCCATTTTTTCCCCCAAAATCTCCATTTTTTCCCCAAAAATTTCAATTTTTTTTCCCAAAGTTCCAATTTTTTCACCCAAAATTCTGATTTTCTCCCCGTGCAGGTGTGGAGGGCCGTGCGGGCATGGCGGCCATCGCTGGCCCCGCCGCCCTGTACCGGACATGAGAAAATCCCAAATTTCCTATTTTCTTCCAAAATCTCCATTTTTTCCCCCAAAATCTCCTTTTTTTTCCCCTGAAATGTCAATTTTTTCCCAAAATTCCCATTTTTTCTGCAAAATTCCACATTTTCTTCCCAAAATTCCACCGTTTTTTCTCCCCAAATCCCCATTTTTTCCCCTAAAATCTCCTTTTTTTTTTCCCCTAAAATCCCCATTTTTTCACCCAAAATTTCTATTTTTTCACCCAAAATCTTAATTTTTCCCCCGTCCAGGTGTGGAGGGCCGTGCGGGCATGGCAGCCATCGCTGACCCCGCGACTGTACCGGGAACGAGAAAATCTCGAATTTCCTATTTTCTTCCCAAAATCTCCATTTTTTTCCCCTGAAATGTCAATTTTTCCCCAAAATTCCCATTTTATCTTCAAAATCTCACATTTTATTCTCTAAATTCGGCAGTTTTTTCTCCCCAAATCCCCATTTTTTCCCCTATAATCTCCATTTTTTTCCCAAAATACCGTTTTTTTCCTCAAAATTCAATTTTTTCACCTAAATTTCCACAATTTTTTACTAAAATCTCCGTTTTTTCCCCCGTCCAGGTGTGGAGGGCCGTGCGGGCATGACCCCGCCTCCCGCGCTGACCCCGCCGCTCTGTACCGGACACGAGAAAATCCCAAATTTCCCATTTTCTTCCCAAAATTTCCATTTTTTCCCCCAAAATCTCCTTTTTTTTCCCCTGAAATGTCAATTTTTTCCCAAAAATCCCATTTTTTCTGCAAAATTCCACATTTTCTTCCCAAAATTCCACCGTTTTTTCTCCCCAAATCCCCATTTTTTCCCCTATAATCTCCATTTTTTCCCCTATAATCTCCATTTTTTCCCCTAAAATCTCCATTTTTTCCCCCCAAATCTCCATTTTTTCCCCCAAAATCTCCATTTTCTCACCCAAAATTTTAATTTTTTCCGCCGTGCAGGTGTGGAGGGCCGTGCGGGCATGGCGGCCATCGCTGGCCCCGCCTCCCGCGCTGACCCCGCCTCTCTCTACTCCCTGCTGGCCCCGGAGCTTCCTCCCTACGCTCGCCCTGTGTTCCTCAGGCTCCGCCCACAGCTCGACACCACAGGTGGGCGGGGCCTGAGGGGCGGGGCTTGAAGGGGCGGGGCTAATGGGGTGGGGCTTGAAGGGGTGGGGCTTGAAGGGGTGGGGCTTGAAGGGGCGGGGCTTGAAGGGGTGGGGCTATCAGGGTGGGACTTCCGGGGGTGGGGCTTGAAAGGGGCGGGGCTAACGGGGTGGGACTTCTGGGGGCGGGGCTTGAAGGGGTGGGGCTTGAAGGGGTGGGGCTTGAAGGGGCGGGGCTAACAGGTTGGGACTTCCGGGGTGGGGCTTGAAGGGGCGGTGCTTGAAGGGGCGGGGCTTGAAGGGGTGGGGCTTGAAGGGGCAGGGCTTGAAGGGGCGTGGCTTGAAAGGGACGGGGCTAACAGGGTGGGATTTCTGGGGGTGGGGCTTGAAAGGGGCGGGGCTAATGGGGTGGGACTTCCAGGGGTGGGGCTAATGGGGTGGGACTTCCGGGGGTGGGGCTTGAAGGGGGCATGGCTTGAAGGGGCGGGGCTTGAAGGGGCGGGGCTTGAAGGGGCGGGGCTTGAAAGGGACGGGGCTAACGGGGGGGACTTCTGGGGGGTGGGTTGTGTGGGGGGCGGGGCTAACAGGGTGGGACTTATGGGGTGGGGCTTGAAAGGGGCGGGGCTAATGGGGTGGGACGTCTGGGGGTGGGACTTGAAAGGGGCGGGGCTATCAGGGTGGGACTTCCAGGGGTGGGGCTTGAAAGGGGCGGGGCTATCAGGGTGGGACTTCCGGGGGTGGGGCTTGAAAGGGGCGGGGCTAACAGGGTGGGACTTCCAGGGGTGGGGCTTGAAAGGGGCGGGGCTAACAGGGTGGGACTTTCAGGGGTGGGGCTAACAGGGTGGGACTTCCGGGGGTGGGGCTTGAAAGGGGCGGGGCTATCAGGGTGGGACTTCCGGGGGTGGGGCTTGAAAGGGGCGGGGCTTCCAGGACTGAGGCTTATTGGGCGTGACTTCCGGGGTGGGGCTTGGATGGGCGGAGCTAATGGGGGTGGGACTTCCGGAGGCGGGGCTTATTTGGTGTGATTTCTGGGGGTGGGGCTTGAAAAGCGTGGGGCCAACAGGGTGGGACTTCCAGGGGCGGGGCTTAAAGGGGCGTGGCTAACGGGATGGGACTTCCGGGGGCGGGGCTTCCAGGAGTGAGGCTTATTGGGTATGGCTTCCGGGGGTGGGGCTTATCGGCTGTGATTTCTGGGGGCGTGGCTCCAGGGGGCGTGGCTCATTGGGTGTGACCTCTGGGGCGGGGCTTCTCAGGCATGAGTTCTGGGGGCGGGGCTTATTGGGTGTGGCTTCTGGCAGTGGAGCTTCTTGGGTGTGATTTCTGGGGGCGGGGCTTGGAAGGGGCGGGGCCAACAGGGGTAGGACTTTTGGGGGAGGGGCTTCCAGGAGTGAGGCTTATTGGGTGTGACTTCCAGGGGCGGGGCTTATTTGGTGTGATTTCTGGGGGCAGGGCTTGAAAGGGGCGGGGCTAACGGGCTGGGACTTCTGGGGGAGGGGCTTGAAAGGGGTGGGGCTAATGGGGTGGGAGTGCCGGGGGCGGGGCTTCAAGGAGTGACGCTTATTGGGCGTGGCTTTCAGGGCAGGGCTTCTTGGGAATGAGTTCTGGGGGCGGGGCTTGAAAGGGGCGGGGCTAACGGGATGGGACTTCTGGGGGCGGGGCTTTCAGGAATGAGGTTTATTGGGTGTGACTTTCGGGGCGGGGCTTCCCTGGCAGTACTTCTGGGGGCGGGGCTTATTGGATGTGGCTTCCGGGGGTGGGACTAAAGGGGGTGGGGCTTCTGGGGAAGGACTTCTGGGGTGGGTGGGACTTCCGGGGGCGGGGCTTATTGAGCGTTGTCTCTAGGGTGGAGTTTATTGGGTGGGACTTCCAGGGGTGGGGCTTCTGGGGCGGGGCTTGGAGGGGTGGGGCTTTTGGGGCCAGAGCTTCTGGGGGTGGAGCTTCTTGGGCATGACTTCCGGGGGTGTGGCTTCCAGGGTGGGACTCCTAGGCAGGACTTCCGGGGGCGGGGCTTCTGCTGTGGGGCTTGAGGGGTGTGGCTTGATGGGGCAGGGTTGGGAGGAGCTTGAAGGGGCGGGGCTTGGGAAGGGTGGGATTGAAGGGGTGGGGCTTTGAGGGGAGGGGCTTAGGTGGGTGGGGCTTTGGAGGGTGTGGCATGAAGGGGCGGGGCTTGGAGTGATGAGGCTGGAATGGGCGTGGCTTTAAGGGGGTGTGGCACAAAGGGGTGGGGCCTGTAGGGGGTGTGGCACAAAGGGGAGGGGCTTGAGGGGCATTTTTCCCAGCAGGAATTTTCCCTTTTTTTTCCTTTTCCCTGTGGGAATTTTCCTAGAATTTTCCCTTTTCCACCATGAATTTTCCCTTTTTTCCTTTTCCCACTGTGAATTTTCCCTTTTTTCCTTTTCCCACGGTGAATTTTCCCAGATTTTTCCCTTTCCTGCTCTAAATTTCCCCTTTCCCACTGGAATTTCCCCTTTTCCATTAGAAATTTTTCATTTTTTCCCTTTCCCACTGGAATTTCCCCTTTTCCATTAGGAATTTTCCATTTTTTCCTTTTCCCACTGGAAATTTTCCCTTTCCCAGTGGAAATTTTCCCATTTTTCCCTTTTCCTGCAGGAATTTTCCCTTTCCCACTGGGAATTTTCCCTTTTTTTCCCCTTTTCCCACTGGAAATTTTTCCTTTTTTTCGCTTTTCCCACTGGGAATTTTCCCTTTTTCCAGCAGAATTTTCCATTTTTCCCCCTTTCCCACCAAAAATTTCCTCTTTCCAATTGGGAATTTTCCATTTTTTTCCCTTTCCCACTGGGAATTTTCCCTTTTTTTCCCTTTTCCTGCAGGAATTATCCCTTTCCCTGTGGGAATTTCCCCTTTCCCACTGGGAATTTTCCCATTTTTTCCCTTTCCCGCCTGAAATTTTCCCTTTTCCGTTAGGAATTTTCCACTTTTTCCCTTTTCCCACTGGGAATTTTCCCCTTTTTTTCCCTTTTCCCACTGGAAATTTCTCTTTCTCCAGCAGAATTTTCCGTTTTTTCCCTTTCCCACTGGGAATTTTCCCCTTTTTTCCCTTTCCCACTGGAAATTTCCCCTTTCCCACTGGAGATTTCCCTTTCCCACTGGGAATTTTCCCTTTTTTTCCCTTTTCCCACTGGAAATTTCTCTTTCTCCAGCAGAATTTTCCATTTTCCCCCCTTTCCCACCAAAAATTTCCCCTTTCCAATTGGGAATTTTCCCTTTTTTCCCTTTCCCACTGGGAATTTTCCCCTTTTTTTCCCTTTTCCCACTGGAAATTTCTCTTTTTCCAGCAGAATTTTCCATTTTCCCCCCTTTCCCACCAAAAATTTCCCCTTTCCAATTAGGAATTTTCCATTTTTTCCTTTTCCAGCCTGAAATTTCCCCTTTCCAATTGGGAATTTTCCATTTTTTCCCCTTTCCCTCTGGGAATTTCCCCTTTTTTACCCTTTCCCACTGGAAATTTCTCCTTTTCCAGCAGAATTTTCCATTTTTCCCCCTTTCCCACCAAAAATTTCCCCTTTGCAATTGGGAATTTTCCATTTTTTTCCCTTTCCCACTGGGAAATTTCCCTTTTTTTCCCTTTCCCACTGGGAATTTTCCATTTTTTCCCTTTCCAGCCTGAAATTTTCCCTTTTCCATTAGGAATTTTCCATTTTTTCCCTTTCCCACTGGGAATTTCCCCTTTCCCACTGGGAATTTTCCCTTTTTTCCCCTTTCCCACTGGGAATTTCCCCTTTTCCATTAGGAATTTTCCATTTTTTCCCTTTCCAGCCTGAAATTTTCCCTTTCCCACTAGGAATTTTCCCATTTTTTTCCCTTTCCCACTAGGAATTTTCCCATTTTTTTCCCTTTCCCACCTGAAATTTTCCCTTTTCCGTTTGGAATTTTCCATTTTTTCCCTTTCCCACTGGCAATTTTCCATTTTTTCCCTTTCCCACTGGGGAATTTCCCATTTTTTCCCTTTCCACCCTGAAATTTTCCCTTTTCCATTAGGAATTTTCCCATTTTTTCCCTTTCCCGCCTGAAATTTTCCCTTTCCCACTGGGAATTTTCCCTTTTTTTCCCTTTCCAACCTGAAATTTTCCCTTTTCCATTAGGAATTTTCCATTTTTTTCCTTTCCCACTGGGAATTTTCCCTTTTCTGTTAGGAATTTTCAATTTTTTCCCTTTCCCGCCTGAAATTTTCCCTTTTCCATTAGGAATTTTCCATTTTTTCCCTTTTCCCACTGGAAATTTCTCTTTCTACAGCAGAATTTTCCATTTTTTCCCTTTCCCACTGGGAATTTCCCCTTTCCCACTCGGAATTTTCCCTTTTTTTCCCTTTCCAGCCTGAAATTTTCCCTTTTCCATTAGGAATTTTCCATTTTTTCCCTTTCCCACTGGGAATTTTCCCATTTTTTCCCTTTCCAGCCTGAAATTTTCCCTTTTCTGTTAGGAATTTCCCCTTTTTTCTTTTTCCCACTGGGGAATTTCCCCTTTCCCACGTGAATTTTCCCGTTTTTCCCTTTTCCCCAGGCACGTTCAAGCTGCAGAAGACGCGGCTGCGGGCGGAAGGTTGGGACCCTCGGCTCATCCGCGATCCTCTCTTCGTGCTCGACCTGCAGCGCGGCCGATACGTGCCCCTGGACGATGCCGCGCACGCCCGGATCTGCGCCGGGAACGCCGGGTTTTGATCCCAAAAATCCCAAAATTCTGGTGTTTTCCGGAAAAATCCCAGCGGGGTTTTCCGGAAAATGGGAGAATTCTGAGCAAAACAATGGAAATATAATGGAAAATGGTGGAATTCCCCTGGGGAAACGGCGGAGTTTTCTGGAAAACACTGGGATTTTTCTGGAAAACACCAAAATTTCAAGGGGAAAAAAGCAGGATTTTCTATAAAACAGTGAGATTTTCTGGGAAACGGTAGAATTCTAAGGAAAACATTGGGATTTAAAAAAAACCGCCGGAATTCCAAGGGTAAAAATGTGGGATTTTCTGGAAAAGAGTGGAATTTCAAAGGGAAACAGCGGAATTCTGAGGAAAACAGCGGAATTTTTTGGAAAACATTGGGATTTTCTGGAAAATAACGAAATTCCTGGGGGAAAAAAGTGGAGTTTTCTATAAAACAGTAAGATTTTCTGGGAAACAGTGGAATTTCCAAGGAAAACCGCGGAATTTTCTGGAAAACATCAAAATTTCAAGGAAAAAAAAAGCAGGATTTTCTATAAAACAGCGAGATTTTCTGGAAAACAGTGGAATTTCGATGGAAAACAGCAGAATTTTCCAAAAAATAGCAGAATTCCCAAGGATCCAAGACAAACCCAGCAACTTTCCCAGGAAATTGGAAAATATCCATGAAGAAAATAGTGATTTTTCAGAGAAAAACCAGCGAAATTCCACAGAAAATCAGAAGAAAAAGCAATGGGATGAGGAGGTTTGGAATGGATTTTCTCCTCCATCTTCCCCCGGGCGCTGATTAACTCTCGCCAGCGCTAATTAGCGTCTAATTAGCGTCTAATTAGTGCCTAATTAGTGCCTAATTAACCCCCTAGGGGCTGTTTTTAACTTTCCGCCGCGGCGGGGCGAGCACGGACACATTTCTCCATGGAGCTTCCCCTCAGCCGCGGCGCCGGACTGGAATTAACCAATTTAGGAGAATTTTTTTAACCCAAATTGCTCAGTTTTTGGTTGTGCCTGAGGGTGAGGTCATTAAAGAGCAGTGACTGTGCCGCGGCTGTGCTGGGGATTGGGGGGGGAAGTGCCGGGAGGGTTCCGGGGCGAGGCCTCCGGAGCTGCCCGGGGTTGCCCTCCCTCCCCCGGGCAGCGCCGCCACGCGAGGCCGAGGCTTCGGAGGCCGCGCTAGGCCGCGCGGTTGCTAGGCAACGCGGCGCGCGGGTGGCGTCACTTCCCGAGCGACGAGTCTTGCCCGCGCAGTGGGGGGAACTGGGAAGGACTGGGAGGGGACTGGGAAGGACTTTGGGGGGAGTGGGAGGGGATTGAGGGGGACTGGGAGGGGATTGGGGGAAACTGGGAGTGAATTGGGAGGGACTGGGAGGGAATTGGGAGCGACTGGGGGGGGGGTTGGGAGGGACTGGGAGGAACTTGGAGGGAAGTGGAAAGGAACTGGGAAGAAATTGGGAAGAACTGGGAGGGAATTGGGAGCACTGGGAGGGACTGAGGGGGACTGGGAAGCACTTGAACAGAATTGGGAAGAACTGGGAAAGAATTGGGAAAAACTGGGAGGGAATTCGGAGGAACTGAGAGGAGATAGGAGTGAATTGGGAGGGACTGGGAGGGTATTGGGAAGAACTGGGAGGAACTGGGAGGGTCTGGGAAAACTGGAAGGGAATTGGGAGCGACTGGGAGCACTGGGAAGGAATTGGGAGGGACTGGGAAGGACTGAAGGGGACTGGGAGGGAATTGGGAAGAATTGGGACGAACTGGGAGAGAATTGGGAGGAACTGGAGGAGACTGGGAGGAACTGGGAATCACTGGAATCACTGGGAGGGAACTGGGACGAACTGGTTGCCAAGCAACGCGTGACGCCGTGACGTCACTTCCTGCGCAGCAGCTCTCCCAGCGTCTGGTCGCTAAGCAACGCGCCGCTCCATGACGTCACTTCCCCCTTCTTTTCCCCCGCCGCCATCATGGCCGCCGCTGCCGTCACGGTGTTCCCTTCCTCACGGGAGCTCGGCGCGGCCCTGGCGCGGCTCCTGACCGAGGCCGCGGCCGAGGCGGTGGCGAGCGGCGGCCGCTTCACCCTGGGGCTGTCCGGAGGTTCCCTGGTGGAGCTGCTGGCGCAGGAGCTGCCGCCTGCCCTCATGGCGGCGCCGGGCGCGGAGCCTTCGCGCTGGCTCGTGGCGTTCTGCGATGAGCGCCTGGTGCCGCCCGAGCACCCCGAGAGCACCTTCGGAGCGTACCGGGTGAGCAGCGGGCCGGGCTGGGGAGTTTGGGGTTAGGGAGAAGGGGGAAATGGTGAGGGGGAGATTGAAGATTGTGAGGGGAGGGTGAAAAGTCGTGGTGGGATTTACTAAAAAAAGCCCGAAAATCATGAGGGAAAATTGAAAATCGTGAGGGGAGCCTAAAAAATCGTGGTAGGAGTCAGAAAACAAACCCGGAAATCCTGAGGGGATCCCGAAAAATCGTGGTGGGATTTGCCAAAAAAAAAGCCAAAAATCATAAGAGGATCCCCAGAGATCCTGAGGGGATCCTAAAAAATCGTCGTGGGATTCACTAAAAAAAATCCGGAAATGCTGAGGGGAAAATTGAAAATCGTGAGGGGAGCCCAAAAAACCTCCGAAAATCATGAGGGGAGCCTAAAAAATTCTGGTGGGATCCGGGAAAAAACCCGAAAATCATGAGGGGATCCGGGAAAAATTGTGGCGGGATTCACGAAAAAACCCCGAAAATCGTGAGGAGTTCCTAAAAATCACTAGAAGAATCCCGGAAATGCTGAGGGAAAAAATTGAAAATCGTGAGGGGAGGTTGAAAAAACCGCGAAAATCGTGAGGGGAGCCCAAAAAAATTCTCTTGGATTCACAAAAAAAAGCCGAAAATTGTGAGGGAATCCCAAAAAATCTTGCTGGGATTCACTAAAAATATCTGGAAAATCGTGAGGGAAGACAGGAAAAGTTGAAAATCGTGAGGGGATCCTAAGAAATCTTGCTGGGATTCACTAGAAAAAACCCAGAAACATGAGGGGGAAAATTGAAAATCGTGAGGGGAGGCTGAAAAAACCGCGAAAATCCTGAGGGGATCCCGAAAAATCGTGGTGGGATTCACAAAAAAATCTGAAAATCATGAGGGGATCCTAAAAATCATGGTGGGATTCACTGAAAAAACCCGGAAATGCTGAGGGGAAAAAAGGAAAATCATGAGGGGAGGCTGAAAAAACCGTGAAAATCGTGAGGGGATCCCAAAAAATCCTGCTGGAATTAAGAAAAAAATGCCGAAATTCTGAGGGGAGGTGGGAAAAATTGAAAGTTCTGAGGGGAGCCTAAAAAGTCGTGGTGGGATCTGGAAAAAAATCCCAAAAATCATGAGGGAATCCCCAAAAAATTCAGTTAGATTCAGGAAAATTCCAAAATCATGAGAGGATCCTAAAAAATCGTGGTGCGATTCACAAAAAAAATCCGGAAATGCTGAGGGAAAATTTGAAAATCGTGAGGGGAGACAGGAAAAAACCGCAAAAATCCTGAGGGGATCCCAAAAAATCGTGGTGGGATTTGGAAAAAAATCCCGAAAATCATGAGGAGATCCTAAAAAATTCTGTTGCTTTCACAAAAAAAAAGCTGAAAATCGTGAGGGGATCCCAAAAAATCCTGCTGGAATTAGGAAAAAATCCCGAAATTCTGAGGGGAAAATTGAAAATCGTGAGGGGAGCCCAAAAAACCTCCGAAAATCATGAGGAGAGCCTAAAAAATTCTGGTGGGATTTGGAAAAAAACCCGAAAATCATGAGAGGAGCCTAAAAAATTCTGGTGGGATTCGGAAAAAAATCCGAAAATCATGAGGGGATCCCAAAAATCGTGGTGGGATTCACTAAAAAAACCCGGAAATGCTGAGGGAAAAATTGGAAAATCGTGAGGGGAGGCTGAAAAAACCGCGAAAATTCTGAGGGGATCCCAAAAAATCTTGCTGGGATTCACAAAAAAAAAAAAAAAAATCCGGAAATGCTGAGGGGAAAAATTGAAAATCGTGAGGGGAGGCTGAAAATCGTGGTGGAATTCACAAAAAAATCCCAAAATTCCGCTGGGAAACCTCTCTGGAGTGAGGGAAACACCCAGGACCCCCTGGGGAGGGATTTTGGGGCAATTTTGGGGAAATTTTGGGGAAATTTTTGGGTTTTTTTTGGGGAACTTTTGGGAAATTTGGGGGAATTTTTGGGGTTTTTTTGGGGAACTTTTGGGAAATTTGGGGGAATTTTTGGGGGTTTTTTTGGGGAATTTTTGGGATTTTTTGGGGAAATTTTGGCATTTTTTTGGGAATTTTTGGGATTTTTTGGGGAATTTTTGGGATTTTTGGGGGAATTTTTGGGATTTTTTTGGGGGAATTTTTGGGATTTTTTTGGGGAATTTTTGGGATTTTTTTGGGGAATTTTTGGGATTTTTTTGGGGGAATTTTTGGGATTTTTTTGGGGAATTTTTGGGATTTTTTGGGGAATTTTTGGGATTTTTTGGGCAATTTTTGGGATTTTTTGGGGAATGTTTGGGATTTTTTGGGGGAATTTTTGGGATTTTTTGGGAGGAATTTTTGGGATTTTTTGGGGAATTTTTGGGATTTTTTGGGGGAATTTTTGGGATTTTTTGGGGAATTTTTGGGATTTTTTTGGGAATTTTTTGGGTTTTTTTGGGTTTTTGGGGATTTTGGGGGAACTTTTGGTTTGTGGGGGGATTTTTCCCAGTTCTCTCCCCAGTCCCTCCCAGTTTAATTCCAGTCTCTCCCAGTCCCTCCCAGTTAACCTCAGTCCCTCCCAGTTAATCCCAGTTGATCCCAGTTAATCCCAGTTAACCTCAGTCCCTCCCAGTCCAGACTGTTCTCCCAGGTAATCCCAGTCCCTCCCAGTAAAACCCCAATCCCTCCCAGTTAGTTAACCCCAATCCTCTCCCAGTCCCTCCCAATCTCTCCCAGTTAACCCCAGTCCCTCCCAGTTTAATTCCAGTCTCTCCCAGTCCCTCCCAATCTCCTCCCAGTTAACCCCAGTTAATCCCTGTCCCTCCCAGTTAGTCCCAGTCCTTCTCAGTCCCCTCTCAGTCCCTCCCAGTTAACTCCAGTCCCTCCCAGTGCCCCTCAATCCCCTCCCAGTCCCCTCCCAGTGGCTCTCAGTTAATCCCAGTCTCTCCCAGTTCCCTCCCAGTTAATCCTAGTCCTTCCCAGTCCCTCCCAGTTAGTTAACCCCAATCCTCTCCCAGTTTCTCCCAGTCTCTTCCAGTCTCTCCCAGTCCCTCCCAGTTAACCCCAGTCCTTCCCAGTCCCTTCCAATCCTCTCACAGTTAACCCCAGTTAATCCCAGTTCCCTCTCAGTTAATCCCAGTCATTCCCAGTCCCTCCCAGTGGCTCCCAGTCCCTCCCAATCCCCTCCCAGTCCCTCCCAGTTAATCCCAGTCCCCTCTCAGTTCCTCCCAGTTCCCTCCCAGTGCCTCCCAGACCCTCCCAGTCCCTCCCAATCCTCTCCCAGTCCGTCCCAGTGACTCCCAGTCCCTCCCAATCCCACCCAATGCTCTGCCACTTCCTCCCAGTGACTCCCAGTCTCTCCTAGTCCCTCCCATTCCCTCCCATTTCCATTCCCAGTCTCTCCCAGTCCGTCCCAGTGACTCCCAGTCTCTCCCAGTCCAGGCTGCTCTCCCAGCTCCCTCCCAGTTAACCCCAATCCCCTCCCAGTCTCTCCCAGTCTCTCCCAATCCCATCCCAGTGCCTCCCAGTGACTCCCAGTCTCTCCCATTCCCTCCCATTTCCATTCCCAGTCTCTCCCAGTTAATCCCAGTCTCTCCCAGTCCCTCCCATTTCAATCCCAGTCTCTCCCAGTGACTCCCAGTCCCCTCCCAGTCTCTCCCAGTCCATCCCAGTGACTCCCAGTCCATCCCAGTGACTCCCAGTCCATCCCAGTGACTCCCAATCCCCTCCCAGTCCCTCCTATTCCCTCCCATTTCCATTCCCAATCCCCTCCCAGTGACTCCCAGTCTCTCCCATTCCCTCCCAATCCCCTCCCAGTCCCTCCCAGTGCGTCCCAGTGACTCCCAGTGTCTCCCAGTCCAGGCTGCTCTCCCAGCTGCCTCCCCCCGGGCCCCGAGTGCTCTCGGTGAGCTCCGAGCTGAGCCCTGCGGCTGCTGCGGCTGAGTACTGGGAGCGCCTGCGAGCGGTACTGGGGGCACTGGGAGCGACTGGGAGGGACTGGGAGCGGTGCTGGGGGCACTGGGAGGGACTGGGAGGGACTGGGAGTGACTGGGAGCGGTACTGGGGGCACTGGGGGCGACTGGGAGCGCATCCGAGCGGTTCTGGGGGCACTGGGAGGGACTGGGAGGGGATTGGGAGGGGACTGGGGGGGTACTGGGAGGGGATCCGAGCGGTACTGGGGGCACTGGGAGGGACTGAGAGGGGATTGGGGGGATACTGGGAGTGACTGGGAGGGACTGGGAGCGCATCAGAGCGGTACTGGGGTCGGATTGGGATGGACTGGGAGGGACTGGGAGCAGTACTGGGGGCACTGGGAGGGACTGGGAGCAACTGGGAGGGACTGTGAGCGGTGCTGGGAGCGACTGGGAGGGACTGGGAGTGCATCCAAGCGGTACTGGGGGCACTGGGAGGGACTGGGAGGGGATTGGGGGGATACTGGGAGCGACTGGGAGCGGTACTGGGGGCACTGGGAGGGACTGGGAGCGGTACTGGGGGCACTGGGAGTACTGGGAGCGGATCAGAGCGGTACTGGGGGCACTGGGAGGGACTGGGAGGGGTACTGGGGGCACTGGGAGCGACTGGGAGGGACTGGGAGGGGTACTGGGGGCACTGGGGGGGACTGGGAGGGACTGGGAGCGGTACTGGGATCGGATTGGGATGGACTGGGAGGGACTGGGATTAACTGGGAGCGCCTGCGAGCGGTACTGGGGGCACTGGGAGCAACTGGGAGGGACTGGAAGGGGATTGGGAGGGGACTGGGAGGGACTGGGAGGGACTGGGAGCGCATCCTGAGCGGTACTGGGGGCACTGGGAGGGGATTGGGGGGATACTGGGAGCGACTGGGAGCGGTACTGGGAGCACTGGGAGCACTGGGAGGGATTGGGGGGCTACTGGGAACGCCTGTGAGCGGTACTGGGGGCACTGGGAGCCACTGGGAGGGGATTGGGGGGATACTGGGAGCGACTGGGAGCGGTACTGGGGGCACTGGGAGCACTGGGAGGGATTGGGAGCAGTACTGGGAGCACTGGGAGGGATTGGGGGGCTACTGGGAGCGCCTGCGAGCCGTACTGGGGGCACTGGGAGGGACTGGGAGGGCATTGGGAGGACACTGGGAGGGACTGGGAGGGGATTGGGGGAAACTGGGAGGGACTGGGACAGGATTGGGAGGGACTGGGGGGGACTGGGGGTGGATCTGAGCAGTACTGGGGGCACTGGGAGGGACTGGGGGGGACTGGGAGGGGACTGGGATGGAAATGGGAGGGACTGGGAGTGGATCCGAGCGGTACTGGGATTAACTGGGAGAGACTGGGGGGGATTGGGGCAAACTGGGAGGGACTGGGACAGGATTGGGAGGGACTGGGGGGGACACTGGGAGGGACTGGGAACAGATCCAAGCAGTACTGGGATGGGCTGGGAGGGGATTGGGAGGGACTGGGAGCACTGGGAGGGACTGGGCCAATCTGGGAAGAGCTGGGAATGGACTGGGAGGAGATTGGGAGGAACTGGGACGGGGTTGGGAACAGATCTGTGCAGTACTGGGAGCACTGGGAGGGGATTGGGAGGGGACTGGGAGGGACTGGGGATGGACTGGGCTGGACTGGGAGGGACTTGGAAGTGAACTGGGATTGACTGGGGGAATGACTGGGGACTGAACTGGGCTGAACTGGTTTAAACTGGTCTGAACTGGTTTAAACTGGTCTGACCTGGTTCAAACTGGTCTGAACTGGTTCAAACTGGTCTGAACTGGTTTTCCCCAGGAGTTCCCAGCAGATCCCGCCATCCCCCAGTTCGATGTGCTGCTGCTGGAGCTGGGAATGAACTGGGCTGAACTGGTTTAAACTGGTTTAGACTGGTCTGAACTGGTCTGAACTGGTCTCTGAACTGGTCTGAACTGGTTTAAACTGGTCTGAACTGGTTTTTCCAGGAATTCCCAGGGGATTCCATCCCCCAGTTCGATGTGCTGCTGCTGGGGCTGGGCCCCGATGGCCACACCTGCTCGCTCTTTCCAGAACATTCTCTGCTCCAGGTCAGTGCCAAATTCGGGGAAATTTGGGAATTTTTTGGAATTTTTTTTTCAGAATTTTTTGGGATTTTTTGGAATTTTTGGGGATTTTTTTTTCCAGATTTTTTTTTTATTATTATTTTTAGGTAATTTTTGGGGACATTTTTGGATTTTTTGGGGATTTTTTAAAAATTTTTTTTTGAGCTTTTGGGGGAATTTTTTGGGGAGTCTCTTGGAATTTCTTGAATTGTTTTTCTGATTTTTCTTTTAAATTTGTTTGTAATTTCTTGGTTGTTTGTTTTTTTTTTTTTTTTTTTTTGAGAATTTTTGGAGTTTTTTCCCAATTTATTTTTTTTGGGGGGGGGGGGTGGGTGGGATTTTCTCGAATTTCTTTTTCTTTTTTAGGGGATTTTTTGGGGGGGGTTTTTCCTGTTTTTTCCCCTTTTTTAATTTTTCCTCCATTTTTTCCCACTTTTCCCTTAATTTCTGCTCACTTTTTGCTTTTTCTTTTATTTTTTCCCTGTTTTTCTTCATTTTCTTTCTGTTTTTTCCCCATTTATTCCCAAAATTTTCCCCATTTTTCCCCCATTTCTCCCCCCAATTTCCCCAAATTTTCCCCATTTTTTCCCCAAATTTCCCCCAAATTTTCCCCATTTTTCCCCCAAATTTCCCCAAATTTTCCCCATTTTTCCCCATTTTTCCCCCATTTTCCCCCAACATCCCAATATCCCAAATTTCCCAAATTTCCCCAAATTTCCCCCAAATTTTCCCAAATTTCTTCCCCAAATTTTCCCCATTTTTCCCCCATCTTTTCCCCTTTTCTCCCCCATTTTTCCCCCGTTTTTTCTCCATTTTTTCCCATTTTTTCTCCATTTTTCCCCCGTTTTTTCTCCATTTTCCCCGCAAATTTTCCCATTTTTTCCCCATTTTTTGTCCTTCCCTCCCCCAATTTTTCCCCCATTTTCCCCAACACCCAAATTTCCCCAAATTTCCCCAAATTTCCCAAATTTCCCCATTTTTCCCCATTTTCTCCCCATTTTTTCCCCATTTCCCCCCCAAATTTCCCCCCATTTTTTCCTCCTTTTTCCCAATTTTTCCCCAATTTTCCCCCAACATCCCAATATCCCAAATTTCCCAAATTTCTTCCCCAAATTTTCCCCATTTTTCCCCCATCTTTTCCCCTTTTCTCCTCCATTTTCCCCCATTTTTTCTCCATTTTTCCCCATTTTTTCTCCATTTTCCCCCATTTTTTCTCCATTTTTCCCCATTTTTTCTCCATTTTTCCCCAATTTTTCCCCCCATTTTCCCCCATTTTTTCATTTTTCCTCCAAATTTTCCCCTAATTTTCTCCATTTTTCCCCCAAATTTCCCCCAATTTTTCCCCAATTTTTTCCCCCAACCCTTCCCATTTTTCCCCTATTTTCCCCCCATTTTTCCTTGAATTTCCCCCAAATTTTCCCCTAATTTTTCCCCATTTCTCCCCCAAATTTGCACCAGATTTCCCAAATTTTCCCCATTTTCCCCCCAAATTTTCTCCATTTCTACCCCAAATTTTCCCCATTTTTTCTCTGAATTTCCCCTCATTTTTCCCCATATTCCCCCCAAATTTTTCCCCAATTTCTCCCCTATTTTCCCCCAAATTTCCCTCGTTTTTCCGCCCAATTTTTCCACCAAATTTTCCCCATCTTCCCCCAAATTTTCCCCATTTTTTCTCTGAATTTCCCCTCATTTTTCCCCATATTCCCCCATTTTTTCCCCCATTTTTCCCCCAAATTTTCCCCCATTTCTCTTCCCATTTTTTCCCAGTTTCCCCCAAATTTTCCCATTTTTTCTCCATTTTCCCCCCAAATTTTCCCATTTTTTCCCCATTTTTTGTCCTTTCCTCCCCCAATTTTCCCCCCATTTCCCCCAAATTTTCCCAAATTTCCCAAATTTTCTCATTTTCCCCCAAATTTCCCATTTTCCAGGAGCAGCAGCTGCTGATCTCCTCCCTCTGCGACTCGCCCAAGCCTCCCCCCGCGCGAGTGACGATGACTTTTCCTCTCCTCAACTCCTCCAAATCGGTGATTTTCGTGGCCACAGGAGCCTCCAAAGCCTCCGTCCTCAAGGTCTGACCGAATTTCGGGAATTTCGGGAATTTTGGGGTTAAAATTCCAAAGTTTTGTGGTTTTTTCCTGAAAAAAATTCAGAGGGAAATGAGGGAATTTGGGGGGAATTTTGAAATTTCTCCCATGGTTAAAATTCTGAATTTTGGGGGTTTTTTCCCAGAAATTTTTGGAGGGAAATTTCAGAACCTTTCCCCCAGGATTAAAAGTTGGGATTTTTTTGATTTTTTCCCCAGAAAATTCTGGAAGGAGACTCGGGAATTCCTCTGCCTGCGGCTCGGGTGCGGCCGAGTTCCGGAAAGCTCCGCTGGCTCCTGGACGAGGCCGCGGCGCAGGAATTGCAAATCCCCGTGGAGAGGTGGAGCCAAAATTGAGGAATTTCTTGGGAAAAATGGACCAAAAAATCTGTGGAGAAATGGCCCAAAAATGGAAAAATTCCATGGAAAAATGGAGTGAAAATTGAGAAATCCCCGTGGAGAGGTGGAGCCAAAATTGAGGAATTTCTTGGGGAAAATGGACCAAAAAATCTGTGGAGAAATGGCTCAAAAATGGAAGAATTCCATGGGAAAATGGAGTGAAAATGGAGAAATTCTGTGGAGAAATGGCCTAAAAATGGAAGAATTCCATGGAAAAATGGCCCAAAAATTGAGAAATTCCATGGGAAAATGGCACAGGAATTGCAAATCCCCGTGGAGAGGTGGAGCCAAAATTGAGGAATTCTGCAGGAAAAAATGGAGCAAAAATTCCGTGGAGAAATGGCCCAAAAATGGAAAAATTCCATGGAAAAATGGAGTGAAAATTGAGAAATCCCCGTGGAGAGGTGGAGCCAAAATTGAGGAATTTCTGGGAATAATGGACCGAAAATGGAAAAATTCTGTGGAGAAATGGCACAGGAATTGAGAATTTTCATGGAAAAATGGCCCAAAAATTGAGAAATTCCATGGGAAAATGGCCCAAAAATTGAGGAATTCTGTGGAAAAATGGCCCCAAAATTCTGTGGAGAAATGGCTCAAAAATGGAAAAATTCCGTGGAAAAATGGCGCAGGAATTGGAAATTCTCGTGGAGAGGTGGAGCCAAAATTGAGGAATTTCTTGGGAAAAATGGACCAAAAAATCTGTGGAGAAATGGCCCAAAAATGGAAGAATTCGATGGGAAAATGGAGTGAAAATGGAGAAATTCTGTGGAAAAATGGCCTAAAAATGGAAGAATTCTGTGGAAAAATGGCCCAAAAATTGAGGAATTCTGCGGAAAAATGGCCCAAAAATTCCATGGAAGAATGGAGCAAAAATGGAAGAATTCCACCGAAAAATGGTGCAAAAATCAAGAGTTTTCATGGAAAAATGGGCCAAAATTTGAGAAATTCCATGGAAAAATGGAGCAAAAATTCCGTAGAAAAATGGTCAAAAAATAGATGAATTCCTTGGAAAAATGGACCAAAAATTGAAGAATTCTATGGAAAAATGGACCGAAAATTAAGAAATTCTGCGGAAAAATGGCACAAAAATTCCATGGAAAAATGGAGCGAAAATGGAAAAATTCTGTGGAGAAATGGCACAGGAATTGAGAAATTCCATGGAAAAATGGCCCAAAAATGGAGAAATTCCATGGAAAAATGGCCCAAAAATTGAGAAATTCCATGGAAAAATGACCCAAAAATTCCGTGGAGAAATGGCCCAAAATTTGAAAAATTCCATGGAAAAATGGCGCAGGAATTGGAAATTCCCGTGGAGAGATGGAGCCAAAATTGAGGAATTTTTTGGGAAAAAATGGACCAAAAAATCTGTGGAGAAATGGCCCAAAAATGGAAGAATTCCATGGAAAAATGGAGTGAAAATCGAGAAATTCTGTGGAGAAATGGCCTAAAAATGGAAGAATTCCGTGGAAAAATGGCCCAAAAATTGAGAAATTCCATGGGAAAATGGCCCAAAAATTGAGAAATTCCATGGAAAAATGGCCCAAAAATTGAGAAATTCCATGGAAAAATGGCCCAAAAATTGGGGAATTCTGCGGAAAAATGGCGCAAAAATTCCATGGAAAAATGGAGCAAAAATGGAAGAATTCCATGGAAAAATGGAGCGAAAATGGAAAAATTCCATAGAAAAATGGCACAGGAATTGGAAATTCTCATGGAGAGATGGAGCCAAAATTGAGGAATTTCTTGGGAAAAATGGACCGAAAATTCCATGGAGAAATGGAGCAAAAATGGAAGAATTCTGCGCAAAAAAGGTGCAAAAATTCCATGGAAAAATGGCGCAGGAATTGGAAATTCCTGTGGAGAGATGGAGCCAAAATTGAGGAATTCTGCAGGAAAAAATGGACCCAAAATTCCGTGGAGAAATGGCCCAAAAATGGAAAAATTCAGTGGAAAAATGGAGTGAAAATTGAGAAATTCTGTGGAAAAATGGCCCAAAAATTGAGAAATTCCATGGAAAAATGGCCCAAAAATACTGTGGAAAAATGGCTCAAAACTGGGAAAATTCCATGGAAAAATGGAGCGAAAATTGAAAAATTCCATGGAAAAATGGTGCAGGAATTGGAAATTCCCATGGAGAGGTGGAGCCAAAATTGAGGAATTTCTGGGGGAAAAATGGACCGAAAAATCTGTGGAGAAATGGCCCAAAAATGGAAGAATTCCATGGAAAAATGGCCCAAAAATTGAGAAATTCCATGGAAAAATGGCCTAAAAATTGAGAAATTCCATGGAAAAATGGCCCAAAAATTGAGAAATTCTGCGGAAAAATGGCCCAAAAATTGAGAAATTCTGTGGAAAAATGGCCCAAAAATTGAGGAATTCTGTGGAAAAGTGGCACAAAAATTCGGTGGAAAAATGGCCGAAAAATGGAAGAATTCCATGGAAAAATGGAGCGAAAATTGAGAGTTTTCATGGAAAAATGGTCCAAAAATTGAGAAATTCCATGGAAAAATGGTCCAAAAATTCCGTGGAGAAATGGCCCAAAATTTGAAAAATTCCGTGGAAAAATGGCGCAGGAATTGGAAATTCCTGTGGAGAGATGGAGCCAAAATTGAGGAATTCTGCAGGAAAAAATGGACCCAAAATTCCGTGGAAAAATAGCCCAAAAATTGAGAAATTCTGTGGAAAAATGGCCTAAAAATGGAAGAATTCCATGGGAAAATGGCCCAAAATTGAGAAATTCCATGGAAAAATGGCCCAAAATTGAGAAATTCCATGGAAAAATGGCCCAAAAATCGAGGAATTCTGCGGAAGAGTGGCACAAAAATTCCGTGGAAAAATGGCACAAAAATGGAAGAATTCCACAGAAAAATGGTGCAAAAATCGAGAGTTTTCATGGAAAAATGGGCCAAAAATTGAGGAATTCTGTGGAAAAATGGCCCAAAAATTGAGAAATTCCATGGAAAAATGGAGCGAAAATGGAAGAATTCTATGGAAAAATGGCACAAAAATTGAGAAATTCCAGGAAAAATGGACCGAAAATGGAAAAAGGCACAGGAATTGAGAATTTCCATGGAAAAAAAACACTCCAGGAGTTGGGGAAAATCAGGGAAAAAATAGGATAAAAATGAGAGAAAAATAGGGAAAAAATGAGAGAAAAATAGGGAAAAATGGGGAAAAGGTGGGATAAAAATCAGGGGGAAAAAGGAATAAAAATCAGGAAAAAATGGGAGAAAAATGAGGAAAAAATGGGGAAAAAATGGGAAAAAGATGACATAAAAATCAGGGAAGAAATGAGATAAAAATAAGGAAAAATGAGATAAAAGTCAGGAAAAAAATGGGATAAAAATGAGGAAAAAATGAGAGAAAAATGGGATAAAAATGAGAGAAAAATGGGATAAAAATCAGGGAAAAATAGGATAAAAATCCTCAAATTTGGGTCTGACATTACCATGGAAAATCCCTCAGGATCTGCGGAATTTTGGAACGATTTTTCCCCCAAAAAAAGAGAATTTCAGGACATTTTTTGGACCTTTTTTGAGAATAAACGGTGCTTTTGGTGAGCTGGAATTGGGGTCAGAATTCCTTTTTTATTAAAAAAAAAAAATTGGGAATTTGGACTGATATGAACTGGGATAGACTGGGAGGAACTGGGAGGGACTGGGATGGACTGGGATGAGGAAAAATGAGCTAAAAAAAGCCAATTTTGGTTTATTTGGAAGCAAAAATTTGATGATTTTCCTTTCTTATCCATTAAAAAAATCAGGAATTTGGACTGGGATGGATTGGGATGAACTGGGATGGAATGGAAGGGACTGGGATGGACTGGGATGAGGAAAAATGAGCTAAAAAAAGCCGATTTTGGGGTTTTTTGGGCGCAGAACTTTGATAATTTTGGGTTTTCTTCCATTAAAAAAATCGGGAATTTGAACTGGGATGGACTGGGAGGGACTGGGATGAGGAAAAAAGGGCTGAAAAAAGCAAATTTTGGTCAATTTTGAAGCAGAAATTCCATAAATTTCCTTTTTTATTCATTAAAAAAATCGAAAATTTGGAGTCTCGTGCCCCTGAGAGCTCTCAACCAATCAGAGCGCGTCGTGGGCGTGGCCAACGTGAGGGGTGGGCGTGGCTACAAACGGTGCACGGCACACCCCATATATGGCCCTGGTGGGCGTGTCCTGATGGTTATTATCCAATCAGAACGCGTTGTGGGCGTGGCCAACACGAGGGGGCGGCCCAAGATGGCGGCGCGGCCGTGGCGTTGGTGGGCGTGGCTACAGCATACTGTGCATGGCACCACCCCATATATGGATCTGATGGGCGTGCCCCTTAGAGCTCTCAACCAATCACAGCGCGTCGTGGGCGTGGCCAACGTGAGGGCCCTGAGGGGAGCAGGGCGGGCTCCGTGAGGGGGCGGCCCAAGATGGCGGCGCGGCCGTGGCCGCTGCTGCTGCTGCTGCTCCTGGCGGGGCCGGGCCTGGGCCCCTCCGGGGGTCCCTCCGGGGGTCCCTCCGGGGGTCCCTCCGGGGGGCTCCGGCTCGGCCTGGGGCCCGGCCCGGCCGCGGGGTACTTCCCCGAGGAGCGCTGGAGCCCCGAGTCGCCGCTGCGGCCGCCGCGCGTGGTCGTGGCGCTGCTGGCGCGGAACGCGGCCCACGCTCTGCCGCTGGTGCTGGGAGGGCTCGAGAGGCTGCGGCACCCCAAGGACAGGATGGCGCTGTGGTGAGTCTGGGGGCGCTGGGGACTTTGGGGGGGACGGGGGCGTGGGGACGTGAGGGGACACGGGGACGTGAGGGGACACGGGGATGTGAGGGGACATGGGGACATGAGGGGACACGGGGACGTGAGGGGACATGGGGACGTGAGGGGACACGGGGACGTGAGGGGACATGGGGACATGGGGGCATGAGGGGACACGGGGATGTGAGGGGGACATGGGGACATGGGGTCGTGAGGGGACATGGGGGCATGAGGGGACGTTGGGATGTGAGGAGACATGGCGTGAGGGGGACATTGGGGGATGTGGGGACGTGAGGGCGTGAGGGGGACATGGGGACATTGGGGGATGTGGGGACGTGAAGGGGACATTGGGACATGAGGGGACAGTAGGGGATGTGAGGGGATATGGCGACATGAGGGGACATGGGGACATGAGGGGACATGGGGACATGAGGGGACAGGGGGATGTGAGGGGATATGGCGACATGAGGGGGGCATTGGGACATGAGGGGAACTTTGGGATGTTAGGGCACATGGGGACATGAGGGGACATTGGGACTTGAGGGGACATGGGATACGAAGGGGACATTGGGGAGACGTGGGGACGTGAGGGGACACAGGCATGTGAGTGGGACACGGGGTCACGTGAGGGACATGGGGACATGAGGGGACATGGCACGAGGGGACATGGGGACATTGTGGGTCGTGAGGGGACATGGGGACATGGGGGACGTGAGGACATGAGGGGGACATGAGTGGAATGTGGGGACATCGGGGGACGTGAGGGGGACATAGGCAGACATGGGGTCGTGAGGGGGACATGGGGACATGGGGATGTGAGGGGGACATGGTGGGACATGGGGTCGTGAGGGGACATTGGGGGGTGGGAGGGGGACATGGGGACATCGGGGGACATGGGGACATTGGGGGGTGTGAGGGGGACATGGGGACATTGGGGGACATGGGGACATTGGGGGACATGGGGACATTAGAGGACATGGGGATGTGAGGGGACGTGGGGACATTGGGGGACATGGGGACATTGGTGACCCCAAATGACCGCAGGGACCCCCAGTGACCCTGACCCAATGACCCTAAATGACCCCAAATGTCCCCAAGTGACCCTGACCTGCCCTGACCCCAATGACCCCAAATGAGCACAGTGACCCCAAATGACCCCAAATGTCCCCAGACTGACCCCAAATGTCCCCAAATGTCCCCAAATGTCCCTCAGGGTGGCCGTGGACCACAGCGTGGACAACACCTCGGCCGTGCTGGGGGAGTGGCTGAGCCGAGTGCAGAGTCAGTACCACAGAGTGCTCTGGAGGCACCAGGAGGAGCCCAGGTGAGAGAATTGGGGATTTTTTGGGGAATTTGGGCAAAATTTGAGGAATTTTGGGCAAAATTTGGGAAATTTTGGGCAAAATTTGGGGAATTTTGAGACATTTTGGGGCAGTTTGTGTTGGGGTTTGGTCACTTTGGGGAGCAAAAACACCAACAGGAGCTGTGGTGTAGCAATTTTTTGGGGATTTTTTGGGGTCCTGAAGGGTTTTGGGATGGATTTTGGGGGATTTTGGGCAGAATTTGGGGAATTTTGGGCAAAATTTGAGGAGATTTGGGCAAAATTTGGGGAATTTTGAGACATTTTGGGGCAGTTTGCGTTGGGGTTTGGTCACTTTAGGGAGTGGAGGCACCAACAGGAGCTGCAGTGAAGGAGATTTTTTTGGGGATTTTGGGGAATTTTTGGGGTCCTGAATGGTTTTGGGATGGATTTTGGGGAATTTTAGGGAATTTAGGTCATTTTGGGCAGAATTGGGGTGATTTTGGGGCAGAATTTGGGGAGATTTTGGGGGAATTTTGGGGAGGATTTGGGGGAGTGGCTGAGGCGAGTGCAGAGTCAGTACCACAGAGTGCTCTGGAGGCACCAGGAGGAGCCCAGGTGAGAGAATTGGGGATTTTTTGGGGAATTTGGGCAAAATTTGGGGATTTTGGGCAAAATTTGAGGAGATTTGGGCAAAATTTGGGCAATTTTGGGGCAGTTTTTGTTGGGGTTTGGTCACTTTTAGGGAGTGGAGGCACCAACAGGAGCTGCAGTGAAGGAGATTTTTTTGGGATTTTGGGGAATTTTTGGGGTCCTGAATGGTTTTGGGAGAAATTTTGGGAGTTTAGAGCAAAATTTAGGGGATTTTGGGGAGAATTCTTGGGATTTTGGGCAAAATTTGGGCAATTTTGGGGCAGTTTGTGTTGGGGTTTGCTCAATGTAGGGAGCAGAGGCACCAACAGGAGTTGGGGTCAAGTGGAATTTTTTGGGATTTTGGGGAAATTTGGGGATTTTTTGGGGTCCTGAAGAGTTTTGGAGGAAATTTGGGGCAGAATTTGAGGAATTTTGGGCAAAATTTGGGCAATTTTGGGCAAAATTTGGGCAATTTTGGGGAATTTTGGGGCAGTTTGTGTTTGGGTTTGGTCACTTTAGGGAGTGAAGGCACCAACAGGAGCTGCACTGAAGGAGATTTTTTTGGGGATTTTGGGGAATTTTTGGGGTCCTGAAGGGTTTTGGGATGGATTTTGGGGAATTTTGGGGAATTTAGGTCATTTTGGGCAGAATTTGGTTGATTTTGGGGCAGAATTTGGGTGATTTTGGGGGAATTTTGGGGAGGATTTGGGGGAGTGGCTGAGCCGAGTGCAGGGTCAGTAGCACAGAGTGCTCTGGAGGCACCAGGAGGAGCCCAGGTGAGAGAATTTGGGATTTTTTTGGGGAATTTGGGCAAAATTTGGGGATTTTTGGGGGATTTTAGGGGATTTTGGGCAGAATTTGGGTGATTTTGGGCAGAATTTGGGGAATTTTGGGGCATTTGGAGGCAGTTTGTGTTGGGGTTTGGTCACTTTGGGGAGCAAAAACACCAACAGGAGCTGTGGTGTAGCAATTTTGGGGGATTTTTTGGGGTCCTGGATGGTTTTGGGAGAAATTTTGGGAGTTTAGAGCAAAATGTGGGGGATTTTGGGGAGAATTCTTGGAATTTTGGGGAAAATTTGGGCAATTTTGGGGCAGTTTGTGTTTGGGTTTGCTAATTTAGGGAGCAGAGGCAGCAACAGGAGTTGGGGTCAAGTGGAATTTTTTGGGATTTTGGGGAAATTTGGGGATTTTTGGGGTCCTGAAGAGTTTTGGAGGAAATTTGGGGCAGAATTTGGGATATTTTGGGCAAAATTTGGGGAAATTTTGGGGTGAGTTTGTGTTTGGGTTTGGTCACTTTAGGGAGTGGAGGCACCAACAGGAGCTGTGGTCTAGTGGAATTTTTTTGGATTTTGGGGAATTTTGGGGGTCCTGAGGGTTTTGGGGTAAATTTGGGGAGGCTCCCGGGGGTCTCACCTCCCTCCCAACCCCCCCAGGTCCTTCCCCAGATGAGGAGGGTCCCAAATTTGGGTGGGGGGTCCCAAATTTAATGCCCAAATTATGGGAATTTTTTCAACTTTTTGGTGTCCTTTTTCTCCCAAATTTTGGGTTGGGGTCTCCCCAATTTCGGGGGTGGTCCCGGGGGTCTCCCCCCAATTTGGGGAGGCTCCCGGGGGTCTCACCCCCCTCTCCCCCCCCCAGGTCGTTCCCAGATGAGGAGGGTCCCAAATTCGGGTGGGTGGTCCCAAATTCTGAGACTTTCCCCAAGTTTTCAGATTCCCTTTTTCCCCAAATTTTGGGTTGGGGTCTCCCAAATTTGGGGAGGGGTCCCCCACGATTTTGGGGTGGTCCTGAGGGTCTCCAGAATTTGGGGAGGGTCTCGGGGGTCTCAGGATTCTCCCCAACAATCCCAAATTTGGGTGGGTGGTCCCAAATTCAATGCCCAAATTATTGCAATTTTTTCAACTTTTTGGATTCCTTTTTCTCCCAAATTTTGGGTTGGGGTCTCCCAAATTTCGGGGATGCTCCCGGGGGTCTCCCCCCAATTTGGGGAGGCTCCCGGGGGTCTCACCCCCCTCTCCCCCCCCCCAGGTCGTTCCCAGATGAGGAGGGTCCCAAGCACTGGCCCCCCGCCCGCTACGAGCACCTGATGCGCCTGCGCCAGGAGGCCCTGGAGGCTGCGCGGGGCCTGTGGGCTGACTTCATCCTGGTGAGGCTCCTGGAGCTGGGGAGGGGTCCCTGAAATTGGGGAGGGGTCCCCGGGGGTCCCAAATTTGGGGAGGGGTCGCTGGAGTCCGAAATTGGGGGAAAAACCCCTCCCCAAATGGAGGCAAACTCAAAACTCTGCTTGGTGGGAGGGGGAGAAGCCAAAATTTGGGCTGATTTCATCCTGGTGAGGCTTCTGGAATTGGGGAGGGGTCCCCGGGGGTCTCTGAATTTGGGGAGGGGTCCCTGAATTTGGGGAGGGGTCGCTGGAGTCTGAAATAGGGGAAAAAACCCCTCCCCAAAAAGGGTGAACATGGTGGGACAGGGTGGTGCCAAATTTTTTGGGGAAATTTCGGAAATTGGGTGAGGGATCCTGAATTCGGGGAGGGGTCCTGAAATTGGGGAGGGGTCCCCGGGGGTCCCTGAATTTGGGGAGGGGTCGCTGGAGTCCAAAATTGGGGGAAAGACCCCTCCCCAAAATGGGGTGAGCTCAGGGCTGTGTTTGGTGGGAGGGGGAGGAGCCAAATTTTTGGGAATTTCGGAATTTGGGGAGGGGTCTCGAATTGGGGAGGGGTCCCCGGGGGTCCCTGAATTTGGGGAGGGGTCCTTGAATTTGGGGAGGGGTCCTTGAATTTGGGGAGGGGTCGCTGGAGCCCTAAATTGGGGGAAAACCCCTCCCCAAAATGGGTGAGTGTGGTGTGGATGTGTTTGGTGGGAGGGGGAGGAGCCAAATTTTGGGGGAATTTCGGAATTTGGGGAGGGGTCCTGAACTTGGGGAGGGGTCCCGGAATTGGGGAGGGGTCCCCGGGGGTTTTCTGAATTTGGGGAGAGGTCGCTGGAGTCCGAAATTGGGGAAAAAACTCCTCCCCAAAATGGGGTGAGCTCAGGGCTGTGGGTGCAGGGAGGGAGAATATCAAAATTTGGGGGAATTTTGGAATTTGGGGAGGGGTCCTGAATTCGGGGAGGGGTCTCAGAATTGGGGAGGGGTCCCCGGGGGTCCCTGAATTTGGGGAGGGGTCGCTGGAGTCCAAAATTGGGGGGAAAACCCCTCCCCAAATGGAGGCGAACTCAAAACTCTGTTTGGTGGGAGAGGGAGGAGCCAAATTTTTGGGAATTTCTGAATTTGGGGAGGGGTCTCGAATGGGGTAGGGGTCCTCAGGGGTCTCTGAATTTGGGGAGGGGTCCCTGAATTTGGGGAGGGGTCGCTGGAGTCCAAAATTGGGGGATAAAACCCTCCCCAAAAAGGGTGAACATGGTGGGACAGGGTGGTGCCAAATTTTTTGGGGAAATTTCGGAAATTGGGTGAGGGATCCTGAATTCGGGGAGGGGTCCTGAAATTGGGGAGGGGTCCCCGGGGGTCCCTGAATTTGGGGAGGGGTCTCTGAATTTGGGGAGGGGTCGCTGGAGTCCGAAATTGGGGAAAAACCCCTCCCCAAATTGGGTGAGTGTGGTGTGGCTTTGTTTAATGGGAGGGGGAGGAGCCAAATTTTTGGGAATTTCTGAATTTGGGGAGGGGTCTCGAATTGGGGAGGGGTCCCCGGGAGTCTCTGAATTTGGGGAGGGGTCGCTGGAGTCCAAAATTGGGGAAAAGGCCCCTCCCCAAAAAGGGTGAACATGGTGGGACAGGGTGGTGCCAAATTTTTTGGGGAAATTTTGGAATTTGGGGAGGGGTCCTGAATTTGGGGAGGGGTCCCGGAATTGGGGAGGGGTCCCCGGGGGTCTCTGAATTTGGGGAGGGGTCCTTGAATTTGGGGAGGGGTCGCTGGAGTCTGAAATGGGGGGAAGGACCCCTCCCCAAATAGGCCTAACCCAGGGCTGGGTGTGGCTGTCGGTGCTGGGAGGAGCCAAATTTTGGGGAATTTCGGAATTTGGGGAGGGGTCCCGAATTTGGGGAGGGGTCCCTGGGGATCACCAATATTCCCATTTTTCCATTTTTTCGTTGTCCTGGTGATCCTGGGCTGTCCACACTGTCCCTGGCATTCCCAATATTTCCCATTTTTCCCAATATTTCCCATTTTCCCAACATTCCCAATTTCCCAATATTTCCATTTTTCCCAACATTCCCAATATTCCCCTTTTTCCCAACATTCCCATTTTTTCCATTTTTCGCATCATTCCCAACACTCCCAACAGTCCCGTTTTTCCCAATATTCCAAACAATCCAAATATTCCCAACATTCCTATTTATACCAATGTTCCAAATAATCAAAATATTCCCAAAATTCCCATTTTTTCCCCATTTTTCCCATTTTTGCAGTTCCTGGACACGGACGTGGTGCTGCTGCACGCCGACACCTTGGGAATATCCCATTTTTCTGATTTTTCCGTTTTCCCCACTTTTCCCATTTTCCCCACTTTTCCCATTTTTCCCATTTTTCCCATTTTTCCTGACTTTCCCATTTTTCCCAATTTTCCCATTTTTCCCATTTTTCCTGCTTTTCCCATTTTTCCCATTTTTCCCATTTTTTTCCCATTTTTTTCCCCATTTTTTTCCCCGCAGTTCCTGGACGCGGACGTGGTGCTGCTGCACGCCGACACCTTGGGAATATCCCATTTTTCCCATTTTTTCCCGCTTTTCCCAAAACTTCCAACACTCCCAACACTCCCAACATTCCCAAATTTTCCCATTTTCCTGATTTTTCCCATTTTTCTGATTTTTCCCCATTTTTTCCCATTTTTCCCCGCAGTTCCTGGACGCGGACGTGGTGCTGCTGCACGCTGGCACCTTGGGAATATCCCATTTTTCTGATTTTTCTGATTTTTCTGATTTTTCCCATTTTTTCCCACTTTTCCCATTTTTCCCATTTTTCTGATTTTTCCCAAAATTCCCATTTTTTTCCCATTTTCCCCCGCATTTCCTGGACGCGGACGTGGTGCTGCTGCACGCCGACACCTTGGGAATATCCCAATTTTCCCTTTTTTCTGATTTTTCCCATTTTTCAGATTTTTCCCAATTTTCCCAGTTTTCCCACTTTTCCCATTTTTCCCATTTTTCTGATTTTCCCCAAATTTTCCCATTTTTTTCCCATTTTTTCAGTTCCTGGACGCGGACGTGGTGCTGCTGCACGCCGACACCTTGGGAATATCCTATTTTCCCATTTTTCCTGACTTTCCCATTTTTCCCAATTTTCCCATTTTTCCCAATTTTCCCAATTTTCCCATTTTTCCCATTTTTCCCATTTTTTTCCCCGCAGTTCCTGGACGCGGACGTGGTGCTGCTGCACGCCGACACGCTGGGAATTCTCGTGTCGGAGTCGCGCACGGTGGTGGCGCCGATGTTGGACTCGCGCGCTGCCTACTCCAACTTCTGGGCCGGGGCCACGCCCCAGGTGAGGCACCGGGAATTCCGGGAATTCTGGGTTTTATTCAGGATTGGGATTGGGAATTGAGGGATTGGGAATTCTGGGTCTTATCCTGGCTCAGGATTGGGGTTGGGAATTCCGAGATCACGCCCCAGGTGAGGAATTGTGATCGGGAATTCCGGGATCACCCCCCAATCATTCCCACATTCCCGGTGCCATTCCCACATTCCCAAATCCATTCCCACATCATTCCTGAGGCCATTCCCAAATTCCCGAGGCCATTCCCACATTCCCCGGGCTATTCCCAATGGTCTTTCCCACGTTCCCGAGGCCTTCCCACCATCATTCCCACATTCCCAAGGCCATTCCCACATTCCCAAATCCATTCCTGAGGCCATTCCCACATCATTCCCACATTCCCAAGGCCATTCCCAAATTTCCAACGCTCATTCCCAGGGCCATTCCCACATTCCCAACACTCATTCCCAGGGCCATTCCCACATTCCCAACACTCATTCCCAGGGTTATTCCCACATTCCCAAATCCATTCCCACATTCCCGAGGCCATTCCCGAACACATTCCCACATTCCCAGTGGTCACTCCCAGTGCCATTCCCACATTCCCAATGGCCATTCCCACATTCCCAGTGCCATTCCCACATTCCCGAGGTCATTCCCAATGCCATTCCCACATTCCCGAGGCCATTCCCACATTCCCGAGGCCGTTCCTGGTGCCATTCCCACATTCCCAACACTCATTCCCAGGGTTATTCCCACATTCCCAAGGCCATTCCCGAATTCCCGACGCTCATTCCCAGTGCCATTCCCACATCATTTCCAAATTCCCAAATTCCCACATTCCCAAATCTCGTTCCCAGGGCTATTACCGCCGCACCGCGGCCTACCTGCCAATCCGGCGCCGGGAGCGCCGCGGTTGTTTCCTGGTGCCATTCCCACATTCCCGAGGCCATTCCTGAACACATTCCCACATTCCCAAATCCCTTCCCACGTTCCCGAGGCCATTCCCGAATTCCGGACGCTCATTCCTAGTGCCATTCCCACATTCCCGGTGCCATTCCCAAATTCCCAAGGCCATTCCCAAATCCATTCTCACGTTCCTGAGACCATTCCCACATTCTCAGGGTCATTCCCATCATCATTCCCCCATTCCCAATGGTCATTCCTGAGGCCATTCCCAAACTCCTGTGTCCATTCCCACATTCCCAAATCCATTCCCACATTCCTGAGGCCATTCCTGGTGCCATTCCCACATTCCCAAATCCATTCCCAAATTCCCGAGGCCATTCCCCCATTCCCACATTCCCAAATCCATTCCCACATTCCTGAGGCCATTCCTGGTGCCATTCCCAAATTCCCAAGGCCATTCCCAAATTCCCGAGGCCATTCCCCCATTCCCACATTCCCGAATCTCGTTCCCAGGGCTATTACCGCCGCACCGCGGCCTACCTGCCGATCCGGCGCCGGGAGCGCCGCGGTTGTTTCCTGGTGCCATTCCCACATTCCCGAGGCCATTCCTGAACACATTCCCACATTCCCAAATCCATTCCCACATTCCCAAGGCCATTCCCGAATTCCCGACGCTCATTCCCAGTGCCATTCCCACATTCCCAATGGCCATTCCCACATTCCTGAAGCCATTCCCAGTGCCATTCCCACATTCCCAACACTCATTCCCAGGGTTATTCCCACATTCCCAAATCCATTCCCACATTCCCAAATCCATTCCCACATTCCTGAGGCCATTCCTGGTGCCATTCCCACATTCCCGAGGCCATTCCCGAAGACATTCCCACATTCCCAGTGGTCACTCCCAGTGCCATTCCCACATTCCCAGTGCCATTCCCACATTCTCGAGGCCATTCCTGGTGCCATTCCCACATTCCCAAGGCCATTCCCACATTCCCAAGGCCGTTCCTGGTGCCATTCCCGAATTCCCGAGGCCATTCCCAAATCCATTCCCACATTCCCAAGGCCATTCCCAAATTCCCGAGGCCATTCCCCCATTCCCATATTCCCAAATCTCGTTCCCAGGGCTATTACCGCCGCACCGCGGCCTACCTGCCGATCCGGCGCCGGGAGCGCCGCGGTTGTTTCCCGGTGCCCATGGTGCACTCGGCGTTCCTGCTGGACCTGCGGCGGGAAAAATCCCGGAATTTGGCGTTCTACCCTCCCCCGCCCGGATACACCGGCGCCTTCGACGACATCATCGTCTTCGCCGCCGCCTGCCGCGAGGCCGGTACGGGATCCGGGATTTTTGGGATTTTTGGGATTTTTGGGGTTGTTGGGATTTTGGGGATTTGGGATTTGGGAATTTCCCGGAATTTGGCGTTCCACCCTCCCCCTCCCGGATACACCGGGGCCTTCGATGACATCATCGTCTTCACCGCCGCCTGCCGCGAGGCCGGTACGGAATTCGGGATTTTTGGGATTTGGGATTGTTGGGATTTTGGGGATTTTGGGGATTTTGGGGATTTTGGGGATTTGGGATATTGGATTGGGTTTGGGATGGGTTGGGTTCGGTTGAGTTGAGTTAGGTTGGGTTGAGTTGGGTTTTGGGATTTGGGATTTGGGATTTTTGGGATGTGTTTGAGTTGGATTGAGTTTGGTTGGGTTGGGTGGAATTTGGGATTTTTGGGATTGTTGGGATTGGGTTGAGTTGGGATTTGGGATTGGAATGACATCAGCATCTCCACCACCATCTCCCACAAGGTGGGTACAGAATTTGGGATGGGTTTGGGATTTTTGGGATTTGGGATTGTTGGGATTGTTGGGATTTGGGAATTTCCTGGAATTTGGCGTTCCACCCTCCCCTGCCCGGGTGCACCGGGGCCTTCGACGACATCATCGTCTTCGCCGCCGCCTGCCGCGAGGCCGGTACGGAATTTTGGATTTTTTTTGGGATTCGGGATTTGAGATTGATGGGATTTGGGATTTTTGGGATTTGGGACTTGGGATATTGGATTGGGTTTGGGATGGGTTGAGTTGGGTTGGGATTTGGGATTGTTGGGATTTGGGATTTGAGATTGGATTGGGTTGGGTTGAGCTGAGTTGGGATTTGGGATTAGGTTGGGTTGGGTTGAGTTTGGATTTGGGATTGTTGGGATTTGGGATTTGGGATTTGAGATTTCTGGGTTTGATTGAGTTGGGTTTTGGGATTTGGGATTTGAGATTGTTGGGATTAAGTTGGGTTGAGTTGGGATTTGGGATTTGAGATTTTTCGTTTTGGTTGAGTTGGGATTTGGGATTGTTGGGATTGCGTTGGGTTGGGTTGAGTTCAGATTTGGGATTTGGGATTTGGGATTGTTGGGATTTGGGATTTTTGGGATGTGTTTGAGTTGGATTGAGTTGGGTTGGGTTGGGTTGAGTTGAGTTGGAAGTTGGGATTTTTGGGATTGGTGAGTTGGGATTTGGGATTGTTGGGATTGAGTTGGGTTTGGTTGAGTTGAGATTTGGGATTTGGGATTTGAGATTGTTGGGATTGGGTTGGGATTTGGGATTGGGTTGAGTTGGAATTTGGGATTTTTGGGATTGTTGGGATTGGGTTGAGTTGGGTTGAGTTGGGATTTTGGGATTTGGGATTTGGGATTGGGTTGAGTTGGGATTTGGGATTGGAATGACGTCAGCATCTCCACCACCGTCTCCCCCAAGGTGTGTACAGAATTTGGGATGGGTTTGGGATTTTTGGGATTTGGGATTGTTGGGATTATTGGGATTGTTGGGATTGTTGGGATTTGGGAATTTCCTGGAATTTGGCGTTCTACCCTCCCCTGCCCGGGTGCACCAGCGCCTTCGATGACATCATCGTCTTCGCCGCCGCCTGCCGCGAGGCCGGTACGGGATCCGGGATTTTTGGGATTTTGGGGATTTTGGGGATTTTGGGGATTTGGGATATTGGATTGGGTTTGGGATGGGTTGAGTTGGGTTGGCTTGGGATGGAGTTGAGAGTTGGGATTTGAGATTGTTGGAATTCGGGATTTTTGGGATTCGGTTGAGTTGGGATTTGGCATTGTTGGGATTGTTGAGTTTGGGATGGGATTGGGTTTGGTTGAGTTGGGTTTTGGGATTTCGGATTTTTGGGATTTGGGATTGGGTTGGGATGAGTTGAGTTGGGTTGAGTTGGGATTTGGGATTGAGTTGGGTTGGGCTGGATTTGGGATTTGGGATTGTTGGGATCTGGGATTGGGATTGGGATTGGGTTGGGATTTGAGATTGTTGGGATTTTTTGGGATTGGGTCGAGTTCAGTTGAGTCACAATTTGGGATTTGAGATTGTTGGGATTGGGTTGAGGTGAGTTGGGATTGTTGGGATTTGGAATTTTTGGGATTGGGTTGAGTTGAGTTGGGATTTGCGATTGTTGGGATTGAGTCGGGATTGGGTTGGGTTGGGATTTGGGATTTGGGGTTGAGTTGGGTTGGGATTTTTGGGGTTGGGTTGGGTTGGGATTTGAGATTTGGGATTTTTGGGATTGAGTTGAGTTGGGTTGGGCTGAGTTGGGTTGAGTTGGGATTTAGGATTATTGGGATTGGGTTGAATTGGGATTTGGGGTTGTGAGGATTGGGTTGGGTTAGGATTTGGAATTGTTGGGATTTGGGATTGTTGGGATTGGGTTGAGTTGGGATTTGGGATTTGGGATTGGGTTGAGTTGGGATTTGGGATTGGAATGACATCATCGTCTTTGCCGCCGCCTGGCACGAGGTAGGTACAGGATTTGGGATGCGATTTGGGATTTGGTATTTTTGGGATTGGGTGATCCCAGTGTCAGAGTGGCCCCGATCCCATTCCTGATCCCATTTTTCCCGATATTCCCGATCCCTATCGTGATATATCGCGACATTCCAGGGGTGCAGATGTTCGTGTCCAACCGGGAGCAGTTCGGCTTCATCCCTGTGCCGCTCCCATCGCGATATTCCCGATATTCCCAATCCCATTTTTCCCGATCTCTATCGCGATATTCCCGCTCTCTATCGCGATATATTGCGATATTCCAGGGGTGCAGATGTTCGTGTCCAACCGGGAGCAGTTCGGCTTCATCCCTGTGCCGCTCCCATCGCGATATTCCCGATATTCCCAATCCCATTTTTCCCGATATTCCCGATCTCTATCGCGATATTCCCGCTCTCTATCGCGACATTCCAGGGGTGCAGATGTTCGTGTCCAAGCGGGAGCGGTTCGGCTTCATTCCTGTGCCGCTCCCCTCCCGATATTCCCGATATTCCCAATCCCATTTTTCCCGATATTCCCGATCTCTATCGCGATATTCCCACTCTCTATCGTGACATTCCAGGGGTGCAGATGTTCGTGTCCAACCGGGAGCAGTTCGGCTTCATTCCGGTGCCGCTGCCCTCCCGGAGTTCTCTCCGCGACGAGGCCGAGAATTTCCTCCACGTGCAGCTCGAGATCATGGGTGAGGCGGAATTCCCGAAATTCCCAAAATTCCCCCCCGGAATTCCCAAATTTTCCTGCGGAATTCCCGAAATTCCCAGAATTTCCCCACGGAATTCCCAAATTTTCCTGACAGAATTCCCGAAATTCCCAATGGAATTCCCGAAATTCCCAAAATTTCCTGTGGAATTCCCGAAATTCCCAATGGAATTCCCGAAATTCCCAAAATTTCCTGTGGAATTCCTGAAATTCCCAATGGAATTCCCAAAATTTCCCCCCGGAATTCCCAAATTTTCCTGACAGAATTCCCGAAATTCCCAATGGAATTCCCAAAATTCCCAATGGAATTCCCAAAATTTCCCCACGGAATTCCCAAATTTTCCTGCAGAATTCCCGAAATTCCCAATGGAATTCCCAAAATTCCCAATGGAATTCCCAAAATTCTCCCCCGGAATTCCCAAATTTTCCTGACAGAATTCCTGAAATTCCCAATGGAATTCCCGAAATTCCCAAAATTTCCTGTGGAATTCCTGAAATTCCCAATGGAATTCCCAAAATTTCCCCCCGGAATTCCCAAATTTTCCTGACAGAATTCCCGAAATTCCCAATGGAATTCCTGAAATTCCCAAAATTCCCCCCCGAAATCCCCAAAATTCTGTTGGAATTCCCGAAATTCCCACGAAATTCCCCCCGGAATTCCCAAATTTTCCTGACAGAATTCCCGAAATTCCCAATGGAATTCCCGGAATTCCCAAAATTCCCCCCCGGAATTCCCGAAATTCTGTTGGAATTCCCGAAATTCCCAAAATTTCCCCCCGGAATTCCCAAAATTCCCAATGGAATTCCCGAAATTCCCAAAATTTCCTGTGGAATTCCCGAAATTCCCAATGGAATTCCTGAAATTCCCAATGGAATTCCTGAAATTCCCAAAATTTCCTGTGGAATTCCCGAAATTCCCAATGGAATTCCTGAAATTCCCAAAATTTCCCCCGGAATTCCCGAAATTCCCAATGGATTTCCCGAAATTCCCAAAATTTCCCCTCGAAATTCCCGAAATTCCCAATGGAATTCCCGAAATTCCCAAAATTTCCCCACGGAATTCCCAAATTTTCCTGACAGAATTCCTGAAATTCCCAATGGAATTCCCGAAATTCCCAAAATTTCCCCACGGAATTCCCAAATTTTCCTGACAGAATTCCCGAAATTCCCAATGGAATTCCCAAAATTCCCAAAATTTCCCCCCAGAATTCCCAAAATTTCCTGCGGAATCCCCGAAATTCCCAATGCAATTCCCAAAATTTCCCCCCCGGAATTCCCAAAATTTTCCTGACAGAATTCCTGAAATTTCCACAGAATTCCCAAAATTCCCCCCTGGAATTCCCAAATTTTCCTGACAGAATTCCTGAAATTTCCACAGAATTCCCAAAATTCCCCCATGGAAATCCTGAAATTTCCTGACAGAATTCCTGAAATTCCCAATGGAATTCCCAAAATTCCAGAAATTTCCCACAGAGTTCCTGAGATCTCCACAGAATTCCCGACGGGATTCCCAAAATTCCCAACGGAGTTCCCAAAACTCCCGAAGGAATTCCCAAAATTTCCCACAGAATTCCCGAAATTCCTGACGGAATTTCCCGACAGAATTTCCGAAATCCCCAATGGAATTCCCAAAAATTCCTGACAGAATTCCCAAAATTTCCTGACGAAAATCCCAAAATTTCCCATGGAATTCCCAAAATTTCTTGCGGAGCTCCGGGAATTCCCAAGATTCCCGACTTAATTCTTGAAATTCCCATTAAATTCCCCGCGGAGTTCCTAAAATTTCTACGGAATTCCCGAAACTCCTGATGGAATTCATGAAATTTCCGATGGATTTCCCGAGATTCCCCACGGAATTCCCGAAATTCCCGACAGGATTCCCTATGGGATTCCCGAGATTCCCCACGGGATTCACGGAATTCCCGACAGAATTTCCGAAATTCCCCACTGAGTTCCTGAAATTTCCAACGGGATTCCCAAAATTCCCCACGGAATCTCCAAAATTCCCATGGAATTCTCAAAATTCCCTGTGGAATTCCCAAAATTCCGACGGATTTGGGGTCCTCAGGATCAGCCCCCAAAGGGTTTTGGGGTTTGGGAATTTTGTCCTTTGGGATTTAGCATCAATTCCTATGGGATTTGGGATCAATTCCCGTGGGATTTGGGATCAATTCCCATGGAATTTTGGGATCAATTCCTTTGGGATTTGGGATCAATTCCTTTGGGATTTGGGATCAATTCCTTTGAGATTTTGGGATCAATTCCCATGGAATTTTGGGATCAATTCCTTTGGGATTTTGGGGTCATTCCCATGGAATTCTGGGATCAATTCCTGTGGGATTTGGGATCGATTCCCATGGAATTCTGGGATCAGTTTCTTTGGGATTTGGGATCAATTCCCATGGAATTTTGGGATCGATTCCCGTGGGATTTTGGGGCTGATTTCCTTGGGATTTTGGGCTCATTCCCGTAGATTTTTGGGGCTGATTCCTTTGGGATTTTAGGATCAATTCCTGTGGGATTTGGGGCTCAGTTCCATGGAATTTTGGGCTCATTCCTATGGAATTCTGGGGCTGATTTCTTTGGGATTTTGGGATCAATTCCCATGGAATTCTGGGATCAATTCCTTTGGGATTTGGGCTCATTCCCATGGAATTTTGGGGCTGATTTCTTTGGGATTTTGGGCTCCTTCCCATGGAATTTTGGGCTCATTCCCATGGAATTCTGAGATCAATTTCTTTGGGATTTGGGATCGATTCCCATGGAATTCTGGGATCACTTTCTTTGGGATTTGGGATCAATTCCCACGGAATTTTGGGATCAATTCCTGTGGGATTTTGGGGCTGATTTCTTTGGGATTTTGGGCTCATTCCCATGGAATTTTGGGATCAATTTCTTTGGGATTTGGGATTGATTCCCATGGGATTTTGGGGTCAATTCCCATGGGATTTTGGGATCGATTCCCATGGAAGTTTGGGGCTGATTTCTTTGGGATTTTGGGATCAATTCCCATGGATTTTTGGGATCAATTCCCATGGATTTTTGGGATCGATTCCCATGGGATTTTGGGGCTGATTCCTTTGGGATTTTGGGATCAATTCCTGTGGGATTTGGGCTCATTTCCATGGAATTTTGGGGCTGATTTCTTTAGGATTTTGGGATCAATCTCCATGGAATTTTAGGATCAATTCCTGTGGGATTTGGGCTCAGTCCCATGGAAGTTTGGGGCTGATTTCTTTGGGATTTTGGGATCAATTCCTTTGGGATTTACGATCAATTCCCATGGATTTTTGGGATCAATTCCCATGGAATTTTGGGGCTGATTCCTTTGGGAATTTGGGGCTCATTCCCATGGAATTTTGGGGCAGTTTTTTGGGATTTGGTGCCGATTTTTTTAGTATTTTGGGTTCAATTGCCATGGAATTTTGGGCTCATTCCTGTGGGATTTGGGGTCAATTTCTTTGGGATTTTGGGCTAATTCCCATGGATTTTTGGGCTCATTCCCATGGAATTTTGGGGCAGTTTTTTTGGGATTTGGCGCCGATTTTTTGGGATTTCTCCCTCCCGCAGTGAAGCTGCCCCCGGCCGAGCCCTCCCCCCACGTTTGGGTTCCTCCCAAAATCCTCGACAAGCTCGGATTCGACGAGGTGAGTCCTCGGAATTCCCAAATTCCCCCAAAATTCCCAAATTATTCCCAAATTCCGGATCTTCTTTGGGGGCGTTTCACACGTTTTATTCTGAATTTAGACCAATTTTTCTCTTTATTCTGTGAATGTTGCCTGTTTTTTCTCATTTTTCTCGAAATTTGGGGCATTTTTCTCTGAATTTAGGAAATTTTTTTGTCATTTTGTTGAAATTCAGGGCATTTTTCTCATTCTTCTCTGGATTTGGGCCATTTTTTCTCAGTTTTCTCTAACTTTGGGGCATTTTTCCTCATTTTCTCCTGGACTTTGGTTGGTTTTGTTCATTTTTTTTTCTGGATTTTTGTAGCAAAAAATGAAGAAAATGACCCCAAATTTCGAGGAAAATGAGGAAAAATGCCCAAAGTCCAGAGGAAAATGAGGATTTGGCATTTTTCCTTGTTTTCCCCTGGATTTTGGGCCCCATTTCTCCCTGGGTTTTTGGGCAGATTTCTCCATTTTCCCCGGATTTTGTGCAAATTTTTCCACTTTCCCTGGAGTTTTTCCCATTTCCCTATGTATTTTTCCCATTTTCCCCAATTTTTCCCCAGATTTTGGGTCAATTTCCCCATTTTTTTCCCCTGGAATTTTCCCATTTTCCTCCAGATTTTCCCCATTTCACTCAGATTTCTGTGAAAATTTCGCCATTTGCCCTGGATTTTTCCCATTTTTCCTGGATTTTGAGTCTATTTCCCCATTTTTGCCTGGAATTTTCCCATTTTCCCCCAGATTTTCCCCATTTCCCCCAGATTTTTGTGCAAATTTCGCCATTTTCCCTGGATTTTTCCCATTTTTCCTGGATTTTGGGCCGAATTTCCCCATTTCTCCCTGGAATCTCCCCATTTTCCCCTGGATTTTGGGCCGAATTCCCAATTTTTTGGTGGAGTTTGGGGCAAATATCCCTATTTCTCCCCAGATCTTTCCAGAATTTCCTCATTTTCCCCCAGATTTTTGTGCAAATTTCCCCATTTCTCCCAGGATTTCCCCCATTTTTCCAATTTTTCCGGAATTTTCCGGAATTTCCCCCAGGTTTTCCTGATCAACCTGCGGCGCTGCTCGGAGCGCAGGGCGCGCATGCTGCGAACGCTGCACGAGTTGGGAATTTGGGTCATTTCCCCCCAGATTTGTGCCAAATTCCCAATTTTTCCAGAATTTCCCCATTTTTCCCTGGAATCTCCCCATTTTCTCCCAGATTTCCCCATTTTTTCCTGGATTTTGGATCTATTTTTCCTGGAATTCTTCCATTTTCCCCTGGAATTTTGTGCAAATTTTCCCATTTTCCCCTAGATTTTGGGCCAAATTTCCCCATTTCTCCCTGGAATTTTCCCATTTTTCTGTGGAATTTTCCCATTTCTCCCTGGAATTTCCCCATTTTCCCCCAGATTTCCCCATTTTCCCCCAAATTTTCCCCTGGAATTTCCCCATTTCTCCCCGGATTTTTCCAGAATTTCTCCATTTTTCCCCCGGATTTTGGGCAAATTTCCCCATTTTCCCCAGATTTTTCCCATTTTTCCCTGGATTTTTTGGCAAATTTCCCTATTTCTCCCTGAAATTTTCCCATTTTCCCCTGGAATTTTCTCCATTTCTCCTTTTTGAGCAAATTTCCCCATTTTCCCCTGGAATTTCCCCATTTTTCCCTGGATTTTCCCTATTTTCTCCCTGGAATTTCCCTCCCGATTTTTATGCAAATTTCCCCATTTTCCCCCTGGATTTTGGGCCTGATTTTCCCATTTTTCCCTGGATTTTTGGCCAAATTTCTCCACTTCTCCCCAGATTTTCCCCATTTTTCCTAATTTTCCGAAATTTTCTGGAATTTTCCGGAATTTCCCCCAGGTTTTCCTGATCAACCTGCGGCGCCGCTCGGAGCGCAGGGCGCGCATGCTGCGAACGCTGCACGAGTTGGGAATTGACCCCAAGGTCGTCGAGGCCGTGGACGGGCGGTGAGAAGTTAATTAATTCGTTAATTAGGGAGTTAATTAGGGGGTTTAATTGGGGGATTAATCGGGGGGTTAATTAGGGGGTTAATTGGGGGGTTAATTGGGGAATTAGTTGGGGAATTCAATGGGAAACTTGGGAATTAAATTGAGAATTAATTAGGGAATTTGGGAATTAAATTGGGGATTCAATTGAGAATTAATTTGGGAATTAGATGGGAAAGTCAGGAATTAAATCAAGACTTAAATTGGGAATTAAATCAGGATTTAAATTAGGGAATTCAATCAGGAATTAAATTGGGAATTTAGGAATTAAATTGGCAATTAAATCAGAATTTAAATCGGGAATTCAATCAGGAATTCAATCAGGAATTCAATGGGAAATTTGGGAACTAAATTGGGAATTAATTAGGGAACTCGCGTATTAAATTGGGACCCCAAAATTCCCATTCCCAGATCCCAAAACTCCCAAATTTCTCCCAATTCTCCAACTGGGGAACACGAGGAATGGATCAGGAATTCCCAAATGGAATATTTTCCCAAAATTCCCATTTTTTTCTCACAATTCCCAAATGGAATTTTCTCCCGGAGCTCCCACAGGATCTCCCAAACTGGATTTCCCAAATGTTATTTTTTCCCGTAATTCCCATTTTCCCTTGGAACTCTTAAACAGAATTTTTTCCCAGAACTCGGGAACGGTTTTTTTTCCCGGAATTCCCATTTTTTCTTGGAATTTTGATGGAATTTTCCTTCCAGGTCCCTGAACCAGTCGGGTCTGGACTCCCTGGGGGTCAGGATGCTCCCGGGGTACCGCGAAATCCCCAAAATTCCCATTTCAAACCCCCATAACTCCCCCAAAAAACCCCAAAATCTCCCAAATTTTCCCAAACCAGAATTCCCATGGAATTTTTTCCAGGAATTCTCATGGAATTTTCCTTCCAGGTCCCTGAACCAGTCGGATCTGGAGTCCCTGGGGGTCAGGATGCTCCCGGGGTACCGCGATCCTTTCCACGGCCGAGCGCTGACCCTGGGGGAGGTCGGCTGCTTCCTCAGCCACTTCCGCGTCTGGCAGGAGGTGAGTGGATTTGGGAATTTTTGGGGAATTTTTGGGAATTTTTGGGAATTTTTGGGGGATTTTTGGGAGATTTTTGGGAATTTTTTGGGGATTTTTTGGGATTTTTTGGGAATTTTTGGAGCTGGGGGAGGTCGGCTGCTTCCTCAGCCACTTCCGCGTCTGGCAGGAGGTGAGGAGAATTCGGGAATTTTGGGAATTTTTTGGGGATTTTTGGGGAATTTTTGGGGAATTTTTTGGGGATTTGTTGTGATTTTTGGGGGTTGGAATGAGAATTTTTGGGAATTTTGGGATTTTTGGGATCAGGGGAGGTCAGATGCTTCCTCAGCCACTTCCGCGTCTGGCAGGAGGTGAGGATTTTTGGGAATTTTGGGGAATTTTTGGGAATTTTTGGGAATTTTTGGGGTTGGAATGGGAATTTGGTGTCCAGGGAGTTCAAGGATTTTGGGAAAATTCAGGGGAGTTTGGGAATTTTGGGGAATTTAAGAGGTGGGATGAGTTCTTAATCACTTCTGCATCTGGCAGGAGGTGAGGAAAATTTGGGAATTTTTTGGGAATTTTTGGGAATTTTTTGGGATTTTTGGGGGATTTTTGGGAATTTTTTGGGGAATTTTGGGGAATTTTGGGGGGATTTTTTGTGATTTTTGGGGGTTGGAATGGGAATTTTTGGGGATTTTTGGAATTGGGAGAGGTCACATCCTTCTTCAGTCACTTCCAGGTGTGGCAGGAGATGACGAAATTAGGGAGTTTTGGGTATTTTTGGGAATTTTTGTGTATTTTTGGGGTTGGAATTGGAATTTGGGGTTCAGGGAAATCTGGGAATTCAGGGAAGTTTGGGAGTTTGGGGTAATTCAGGAAATTTTTGGGAATTTTTTTTTATTTTTGGAGCTGGGGGAGGTCGGATGCTTCCTCAGCCACTTCCGCGTCTGGCAGGAGGTGAGGAGAATTCGGGAATTTTGGGAATTTTTTGGGAATTTTTTGGGGATTTTTGGGAATTTTTTGGAATTTTTTTGGGATTTTTGGGAGATTTTTGGGGATTTTTTGGGAATTTTTGGAGCTGGGGGAGGTCGGCTGCTTCCTCAGCCGCTTCCGCGTCTGGCAGGAGGTGAGGAAATCTGGGAATTTTTGGGAATTTTTGGGGTTGGAGTGGCAATTTGGAGTCCAGGGAGTTCAGGGATTTTGGGGAATTCCAGGAATTCTGAAGGAGCCACTGCTTTCCATTCCCAATATTCATTCCCAAATCCCAATCCCAAATCCCAATATTCCCGATATTCCCGACATTCCCGATGTTCCTTCCCAGATCTCGGAGCGGGGCCTGGGTCACTCACTGGTGTTTGAGGACGATCGATCCCAAATCCCAATAATCCCAAATCCCAAATTTCCCAATATTCCCAAATCCCAATATTCCCGATATTCCCAAATCCCAATATTCCCAATATTCCCGATAATCCCGACATTCCCGGTGTTCCTTCCCAGATCTCGGAGCGGGGCCTGGGTCGCTCGCTGGTGTTCGAGGATGATCAATCCCAAATCCCGATAATCCCAAATCCCGATATTCCCAAATCCCAATATTCCCGATATTCCCGATATTCCCGATAATCCCGACATTCCCGATGTTCCTCCCCAGATCTCGGAGCGGGGCCTGGGTCGCTCGCTGGTGTTCGAGGATGATCAATCCCAAATCCCGATATTCCCAAATCCCGACATTCCCAATATTCCCGATATTCCCGATAATCCCGACATTCCCGATATTCCTTCCCAGATCTCGGAGCGGGGCCTGGGTCGCTCGCTGGTGTTCGAGGATGATCAATCCCAAATCCCAATAATCCCAAATCCCAAATTTCCCAATATTCCCAATATTCCTGATATTCCCGATAATCCCGACATTCCCGGTGTTCCTTCCCAGATCTCGGAGCGGGGCCTGGGTCGCTCGCTGGTGTTCGAGGATGATCGATCCCAAATCCCGATAATCCCAAATCCCAATATTCCCGATATTCCCGATATTCCCGATAATCCCGACATTCCCGATGTTCCTTCCCAGATCTCGGAGCGGGGCCTGGCTCGCTCGCTGGTGTTCGAGGATGATCTTCGCTTTGAGGTTTTTTTCCGGCGCCGCCTGACCGAGCTCATGGAGGAGCTCGAGGAGGCACAGATCCAGTGGGACCTCATGTGAGCCTTCATCATCTTCATCATCTTCATTATCCCAATCCTGATCCTGATCCCGATCCAAATCCTGATCCCAATCCTGATCCTGATCCTGATCCCGATCCTGATCCCAATCCCGATCCCAATCCTGATCCCGATCCTGATCCCAATCCCGATCCCAGTCCCAATCCCAATCCCAGATCCAGTGGGACCTCATGTGAGCCTTCATCCTCATCATCATCTTCATCATCCCAGTCCTGATCCTGATCCCGATCCCGATCCTGATCCCAATCCTGATCCTGATCCCAATCCTGATCCCGATCCTGATCCTGATCCCAATCCTGATCCCAATCCCGATCCCAGATCCAATGGGATCTCATGTGAGCCTTCATCACCATCGTCATCCCAATCCTGATCCCAATCCTCATCTTCAACATCGTCCCAAAAACCAAAGAATTCCCAATGGCCCCATTGATCCCATTGCTCCCAATGGCTCCATTGATCCCAATGGCTCCATTGCTCCCAATGGCTCCATTCATCCCAATGGCTCCATTGATCCCAATGGCTCCATTGATCCCAATGGCTCCATTCATCCCAATGGCTCCATTGATCCCAATGGCTCCATTGATCCCAATGGCTCCATTGCTCCCAATGGCTCCATTCACAGCAATGGCTCCACTGATCCCAATGGCTCCATTGATCCCAATGGCTCCATTGATCCCAATGACTCCATTGATCCCAATGGCTCCATTCACAGCAATGGCTCCACTGATCCCAATGGCTCCATTCACAGCAATGGCTCCATTGATCCCAATGACTCTAATGCTTCCATTGATCCCAAAGACCCCATTGATTATAATGATTCCATTGATCCTAATGACTCCGTTGATCCCAGCGGTTCCATTGACCCCAATGACCTTTTTCATTCCGGGGACTCCATTGATCCCAATGACCCTATTGACCCCAATGACCCCATTGATTCCATTGATCTCAGTGACCCCAATGACCCCATTGATTCTATTGAGTCCATTCATCTCAATGACTCCATTCATCCCGATGACCCCGTTGACCCTAATGACCCCATTGACCCCAGTGATTGCACTGATCTCAATGACTCCATTGATCGCATTGATCCCAATGACTCTAATGTCTCCCTTGACTCCAATGACTCCATTGATCCCATTGATCGCAATGACTCCATTGATTCCAATGACTCCATTGACCTCTATCAATCACTCTGTTAATCCCAATGACTCTATTGATCCCAAAGACTCCATTGATCCTTATCACTCTATTGATCCCAATGACTCCATTGATTCTAATGATCCCATTGATTCCAATGACCCCAATGACTCCATTGATCCTAACAGTTCCATTGCTCCCAATGACCCCATTGATCCCAATGACTCCAATGATCCCGATTGCTCCATTGACCCCAATGACTCCGTTGATCCCAATGCCTCCGTTGACTCCATTGGTCCCACTGACGCCATTGATTCCAATGACTCCAATGGTTCCATTGATCCCAATGGCTCCATTGATCCCAATGATGCCATTGACCCCAAGGGTTCCATTGATCCCAATGACTCCATTGATCTCAGTGACTTCACTGATCCCCAGAACCCCATTGACCCCAATGCCCCCATTGATCCCAATCTCACCATTGATCAGAATGACCCCAATGATTCCGTTGACCCCAATCACTCCATTGATCTCAATGACTCCATTTCTCCCAATGTCCCCAATGGCCCCATTGATGCCAATGGTTCCAGTGACCCCAATGGTTCCATTGCTCCCAATGACTCCATTGATTCCAATGACTCCAATGATCCCGATTGCTCCATTGACCCCAGTGACTCTATTCATTCCAGTGACTCCGTTGATCCCAATGGCTCCGTTGACTCCATTGGTCCCAATGACGCCATTGATTCCAATGACCCCAATGGTTCCATTGATCCCAATGGCTCCATTGATCCCAATGATGCCATTGACCCCAAGGGTTCCATTGATCCCAATGTCTCCATTGATCTCAATGGCTCCACTGATCCCCGTGACCCCATTGACCCCAATGCCCCCATTGATCCCAATCTCACCGTTGATCAGAATGACCCCAATGATTCTGTTGGCCCCAATCACTCCATTGATCTCAATGACTCCATTGATCCCAATGTCCCCAATGGCCCCATTGATCCCAATGGTCCCAGTGACCCCAATGGTTCCATTGCTCCCAATGACTCCATTGATTCCAATGGCCCCATTGATTCTATTATGTCCATTCATCCCATTGACCCCATTGATCCCAATGACTCCACTGATCCCAATCACCCCAATGACTCCATTGATCCCATTGACCGCAATGGTTCCCATTGCTGCAATTGATTCCAATGGCTCCATTGACCCCAATTGCTCCATTGATCCCAATGGCTCCATTGATCCCAATGGCTCCATTCATCCCAATGACTCCATTGATCCCAATGGCTCCATTCATCCCAATGGCTCCATTGACCCCAATGACCCCAACAACCCCAATAATCCCAATAACCCCAATGATCCCTAACGATCCCTAATGATCCCAAATGATCCCAAATTATTCTGTTCCCAGCTACCTGGGCCGGAAGCGGCTGTCCCCGGAGCGCTCGGAGCGCGCCGTTCCCGGAGTTCGGCAGCTGCTCCGCCCTGGATATTGCCAATAATCCATTGACCCCATTGATCCCAATGACCCTATTGATCCCAATGGCTCCATTGAACCCAATGACTCCATTGATCCCAATGGCTCCATTGATCCCAATGGCTCCATTGATCCCAATGGCTCCATTCATCCCAATGGCTCCATTGATCCCAATGGCTCCATTGACCCCAGTGATTCCATTGACCCAAATCACTCCATTGATCCCAATGGCTCCATTCATGGCAATGGCTCCATTGATCCCAATGGCTCCATTGATCCCAATGGCTCCATTCATGGCAATGGCTCCATTGATCCCAATGGCTCCATTGATCCCAATGGCTCCATTCATGGCAATGGCTCCATTGATCCCAATGGCTCCATTCATAGCAATGGCTCCATTCATCCCAATGGCTCCATTGATCCCAATGGCTCCATTGATCTCAATGACTCCATTGATCCCAATGGCTCCAATGACTCCATTGATCCCAATGGCTCCATTGATCCCAATGACTCCATTCATCCCAATGACTCCATTCATCCCAATGGCTCCATTCATCCCAATGGCTCCATTCATCCCAATGGCTCCATTCATCCCAATGGCTCCATTGCTCCCAATGACTCCATTGACCCCAATGACCCCAACAACCCCAATAATCCCAATAACCCCAATGATCCCTAACGATGCCTAATGATCCCAAATGATCCCAAATGATTCTGTTCCCAGCTACCTGGGCCGGAAGCGGCTGTCCCCGGAGCGCTCGGAGCGTGCCGTTCCCGGAGTTCGGCAGCTGCTCCGCCCTGGCTATTCCTATTGGACTTTGGGCTACGCCCTGAGCCTGAGCGGAGCCCGGAAACTTCTGGAAGCCGAACCCCTCGGGAAAATGATCCCGGTGGATGAATTCCTGCCCCTCATGTTCGATCAGCACCCCAGGTGGGGGATTTATGGGATTTGGGATAAGGGATTTGTGGGATTTTTGGGATATTTGGAATTTATGGGGTCAGGGATTGTGGGATTTGTGGAATTTGTGAGGTTTGGAGTCAGGGATTTGTGGGATTTGGGATTTGGATAAAGATTTGTGGCATTTGGGATAAAGGATTTGTCGTCTTTGTGGCATTGGAGGTCAGGGATTTGTTTCCCCCATTTTTCTTCCATTTCCCCCCCATTTTCCCCAATTTTCCCATCATTTTCCACTCATTTTTCCCATTTTTTTCCCCATTTTTCACTTGTTTTTTTCCATTTTTTCTCCGTTTCTCTAATTTTCCCCAGTTTTTCTCCCCAGTTTTCCACAACCCCGAGTACTCACCTCACTTCTCCCGCCGTGACCTGCAGGCATTTTTCTTTCATTTTTCACTCATTTTTTCCCATTTCTTCTCCATTTTTTCACCATTTCCCCCCATTTTTTCCCCATTTTTCTTCCATTTTTCACCTATTTTTTGCCATTTTCCCCCCATTTTTTTCCCATTTCCCTCCCATTTTCCTGCCATTTTTTCCCCATTTTTCCACCATTTCCTCCCCATTTTTCTCTCATTTTTCTGCCATTTTTTGCTCATTTCCCCCCATTTTTTCACCAATTTTCCCCATTTCTTCCCCATTTTTTCACTGTTTTTTACTATTTCCCCCCGTTTTTTTTCATTTTTCCCCACTTTTTCCCAAATTTCTCACTTTTTCCCATTTTCCCCAGCCCTGAGTACTCCCAGCACTTCTCCCGCCGTGACCTGGAGGCATTTTTCTTTCATTTTCCACCATTTTCTTCCATTTTTCTCTCGTTTTTCCTCTTTCTGCTCTCATTTTTGTGCCATTTTTCATCCATTTTTCCCCGTTCTTCCACCATTTTTTCATCACTTTTATCGTTTTTTTCTGCATTTTCTCCCATTTCCCCCATTTTTCCCCATTTTCCCCATTTTCTTCCCTTCTTTTCCATTCCTTCTCCATTTTCCCCTCTGCTTTTTTCCATTTTTTCACCATTTTTCCACTTTTTCCTACCAATTTTTCTCACTTTTCCCATTTTCCACAGCCCTGAGTCTCAGCACTTCTTCCCGTATTTTTCTCTCATTTTTCCCCATTTTTTCACCATTTTCCCCCTGGTTTTTTTCCATTTTTTCACCATTTTTCCACTTTTTCCTACCAATTTTTCTCACTTTTTCTCAGCACTTCTTCCCGTATTTTTCCCCTCCTTTTCTCTCATTTTTCCCTGTTTTTTCACCATTTTCCCCCTGGTTTTTTTCCATTTTTTCACTCTTTTACCCTACTTTTTCACTTTTTTCCCCCAAATTTTTCTAATTTCCCCATTTTTCTCCCCAGCCCCGAGTACTCCCAGCACTTCTCCCGCCGTGACCTGGAGGCATTTTTCTTTCATTTTTCACTCATTTTTTCCCATTTCTTTTCCATTTTTTCACCATTTTTTTCCCATTTTTCTGCCATTTTTCACCTATTTTTTGCCATTTCCCCCCCATTTTTTTCCCATTTCCCTCCCATTTTCCTGCCATTTTTTCCCCATTTTCCCACCATTTCCTCCCCATTTTTCTCTCATTTTTCTGCCATTTTTTGCTCATTTTCCCCCATTTTTTCACCATTTTCCCCCATTTTTTCACCAATTTTCCCCATTTCTTCACCATTTTTCACTGTTTTTTACTATTTTCCCCCCGTTTTTTTTCATTTTTCCCCACTTTTTCCCAAATTCCTCACTTTTTCCCATTTTCCCCAGCCCTGAGTACTCCCAGCACTTCTCCCGCCGTGACCTGCAGGCATTTTTCTTTCATTTTTCACTCGTTTTTCACCATTTTTCCCCATTTTTCCCCATTTCCCCCATTTCTTCCCCATTTTTTCCCATTTTTTCCCAAATTCCTCACTTTTTTCCCATTTTTTCCAGCCCCGAGTACTCCCAGCACTTCTCCCGCCGGGACCTGCAGGCATTTTCCGTGGATCCTCTGCTGCTCTTCCCCACTCACTACACAGGCGAGCCAGGCTACGTCAGCGACACCGAGAGCCCCCCGGAGCCTCCCCAAATCCCCCAAATCCCACAATTCCCGGCGGAAAATTCCCAAAATTCCCGAAATTCCCGAAATTCCCAACCCTTCCGAGGCAGCGACGAGCTCTGAGTTTCGGGAATTTGGGATTTTTTTGGATTTTTTATTGGTCCGGAAATAAAAAATATTTTTATTTTTATTTTATTCTCAGGTTTTCTTGTCGTTTTTTGGAGTTTCGTTCCTGGATTTTACTCCTGAATTTAATTCCGAAATTTAATTTCCAAATTTCATCCCCAAAATTGCCGGTTAGTCCCCAAAATTTCCAAAATAATTCCCAAATTTAATCCCCAAAATCACCAAAGTTATTCCCCAAAATTGCCAAATTTAATCCCCGAAATTCCCAAATTTAATTCCCAAATTTAATCCCAAAAATCCCCAAATTTAATCCCCAAAATTCCCAAATTCAATTTCTGAAATTCCCAAATTTATTCCCCAAAATTGCCGAATTTTTTCCTCCAAAATTCCCAAATTTTGGAATTTAGGAAAACCCCACCAGGCTATGTCAGCGACACCGAGAGCCCCCCGGAGCCTCCCCAAATTCCCCAAATTCCCTCCCAAAATTCCCCAAATTCACCAAATCCCCAAAATTCCCGAAATTCCCAACCCCTCCGAGGCAGCGACGAGCTCTGAGAGTGGAATGTTCGGGAATTTTCAGGAATTTTCGGGAATTTTTTGGGGTTCTTTTTGCGTTTCGGAAATAAAAATTATTTTTATTTTTATTCTCGTGTTTCGTTTTTTGGTCATTTCTCAAGAGTTTCATTCTGGAATTTTATTCCTGAATTTAATTCCTAAGCTTAATTGCCAAATTTAATTCCCAAAGTTCCCAAATTTAATTCCCAAAGTTCCCAAATTTAATTCCCAAAATTCCCGAATTTAATCCCCAAAAATCCCCAAATTTTTTCCCCCAAAATTCCCAAATTTTGGAATTTAGGAAAACCCCACCAGGCTACGTCAGCGACACCGAGAGCCCCCCGGAGCCTCCCCAAATTCCCCAAATTCCCTCCCCAAATTCCCCAAATTCACCAAATCTCCAAAATTCCCGAAATTCCCAACCCCTCCGAGGCAGCGACGAGCTCTGAGTTTCGGGAATTTGGGATTTTTTTGGATTTTTTATTGGTCCGGAAATAAAAAATATTTTTATTTTTATTTTATTCTCAGGTTTTCTTGTCGTTTTTTGGAGTTTCGTTCCTGAATTTTAATTTCTGAATTTTATTTGCAAACTTCGTTCCCAAATTATGAATTTAATTCCCAAAATCGCCAGAGTTATTCCCCAAAATTGCCAAATTTTTTCCCCAAAATTCCCAAATCTTGCCACTTAGGAAAACCCCAAAATTGCCAAATTTGATTCCCAAAATTGCAAAATTTTAGAATTTGGTAAAACCCCAAAAACTCCCAGAATTGCCAAATTTTATCCCCAAAAATTTCCTAATTTCATCCCCAAAATTGCCGAAGTTAGTCCCCAAAATTTCCAAGTTTAATCCCCAAAATTCCCAAATTTAATTCCCAAAATCCCCAAAGTTATTCCCAAAAAATCCCAAATTTAATCCCCAAAGTTCCCAAATTTAATTCCCAAAATCACCAAATCTAATCCCCAAAATTCCCAACTTTGATCCCCAAAATTCCCAAATTTAATTCCCAAAATTCCCAAATTTAATCCCCAAAATTCCCATTTTTAATTTATATTTTGGGGATTTTTTTTTTTTTTTAAGGATATTTTTGTAGGATTTGGGGCTATTTTTTGGGGTACTTTTGGGTAATTTTTTGGATTTTTTTAGGATATTTTGGGAGGATTTGGGGCTATTTTTGGGGGGTATTTTGGAATTTTTTCGGGTTTTTTTGGGGGGTATTTTTAGGATATTTTTGGGGGTATTTTTGGGGTATTTTGGAGGGGGTTTTGGAAATTTTTTGGCTTTTTAAAGGTTTTTTTTTGCTTTTTAAAGGATTTTTTTTGCTGTTTTAAGAATTTTTTTGGCGTTTTAAATTTCTTTTTTGCTTTTTTAAGGTTTTTTTTGCTTTTTAAAGATTTTTGCTTTTGCTTTTTTAAGGAATTTTTTTTCTTGTTAAATGATTTTCTTTTTGTTGTTTTAAGGATTTTTTGGGCTTTTTCCAGAATTTTTTTGGCTTTTTAAAAAAATTTTTTTTTGCTTTTTAAAGGTTTTTTTTTTTTACTTTTAAAGGATTTTTTTATTCTTTTTTCGGACTTTTTTTACTTTTTCTAGGATCTCTTTGGGGCTTTATTTTAGGCTTTTTGGGTCTTTTTTTCAGAAATTTTTTTTGCTTTTTTTTAGGTTTAAAAAATTTTTTTAGGATTTTTTTTTGCTTTTTTAAGGATTTTTTTAAAATTTTTTAAGGATTTTTGGGGCTTTTTTTTAGGCTTTTTTGGTCTTTTTTTAAGGATTTTTTTTGCTTTTTAAAGGATTTTAAACCTTTTTTTAAGCTTTTTTGTTATTTTTCGAGGATTTTTTAAAGTTTTTTTTTCTTTTTAAAGAATTCCTAATTTTTTATTTTATTTCTTTTTTTTTTAAGTTTTTTTGGTTTTTTTAAATAATTTTTTTTGCTTTTTTTAGACTTTTTTTGGCTTTTTTTGGCTTTTTTTAAGCTATTTCGAGAGCCCTCCAGACCACGCCCCTTCCCCAGCTTTGGCCACGCCCACAGATGGTTAGATGACGTCACTAGCCACGCCCATCGAGCCACGCCCAGCGCGCGCGATGGGAAACGCCGGGAGCTTCGGTAAGAGCCAAAAACCCCAAAAAATCCCCAAAATTCCCCAAAAATTCCCAAATTTTCCCCAAAATTTTCCCCAAATCTCATCCGGGACCTCTCCCTAAAAAAATAATTGAAAAAAATCCCAAAAAAAGCGAAATTTTCCCCAAAAAAGTCTCCGAAAAGTCCAGGGAGAACTCAAAATTCGCTGAAAAAATTGCCCAAAAGTTCCTAAAATTCGCCCAAAAATCCACGCGGGAATTGCCCCCAAAAAATCGGAAAATATTCACCAAAAAAACACTAAAACCTCCCGAAAAAAACCCAAAATCCTCCCCAAAAAGTCTCAAAAACCTCTTCCGGAAAACCCCAAAAACCTCCCCAAAAGAACCTAAAAACCTCTCTAAAAAACCCCAAAATTCACCCCAAAACCCCCAAAAGCCTCCCTAAAAAAACCTTCAAATCCTGCCCAAAAAACCCTAAAAACCTTCCCAAAAAACCCTAAAATTCTACCCAAAAAATCCCCAAAGTTCTGCCAAAAAACCCTAAAAACCTCCCCCAAAACCCCCAAAATCCTCCCCAAAAAACCCAAAAACCTCCCCAAAAAAACCTAAAAATCTTCACAAAAAAAACCCAAAATTCTGCACAAAAATCCCCAAAAACCTCCCCAGAAAAACCCCAAAATTCTGCCAAAAAATCCTAAAAAATCTCCCCAAGAACCCCAAAATCCTCCCCAAAAAAATCCCCAAAATTCTGCCAAAAAAACCCCAAAATTCTCCCCAAAAAACCCAAAAACCTCCCCCAAAAAACCTAAAAATCTTCACCAAAAAAGCCCCAAAATTCTGCCAAAAAACCCTAAAAAATCTCCTCAAAAAACCCAAAACTTTCCCAAAAAAACCCAAAATTCTGCACAAAAAACCCAAAAACCTCCCCAAAAAAACCCCAAAATTTTGCCGAAACACCCCAAAAAAATCCCCAAATATCCCCAAAAACCTCCCCAAAAAAACCCCAAAAACCTCCCAAAAAAACCCCCAAAACTCTCCCCAAAAAACCCCAAAATTCTGCCAAAAACCCTAAAATCCTCTCCAAAAAAAAACCTAAAAACCTTCCCAAAAAAACCCCAAAAACCTCCCAAAAAAAACCCAAAAAATCTCCCAAAAAATCCCCAAATTCTGCCAAAAAATCCTAAAATATCTCCCAAAAAAACCCCAAAATTCTGCCAAAACACCCAAAAAAAATCCCCAAAAAACCCAAAAACCTCTCCAAAAAAAGCTTTAAAACCTTCCCAAAAAATCCCGGAAAACCTCCCAAAAAAAACCCAAAAAATCTCCCAAAAAAACCTCAAATTCTGCCAAAAAATCCTAAAATTCTCTCCAAAAAAACCCCTAAAAACCTTCCCCAAAAAAACCCAAAAACCTCCCAAAAAAAACCCAAAAAATCTCCCAAAAAATCCCCAAATTCTGCCAAAAAATCCTAAAATATCTCCCAAAAAAACCCCAAAATTCTGCCAAAACACCCAAAAAAAATCCCCAAAAAACCCAAAAACCTCTCCAAAAAAAGCTTTAAAACCTTCCCAAAAAATCCCGAAAAACCTCCCAAAAAAAACCCAAAAAATCTCCCAAAAAAACCTCAAATTCTGCCAAAAAATCCTAAAATTCTCTCCAAAAAAACCCCTAAAAACCTTCCCCAAAAAAACCCAAAAACCTCCCAAAAAAACCCCAAAATCCTCCCCAAAAAATCCCCAAATTCTGCCAAAAAATCCTAAAATATCTCCCCCCAAAAAACCCCAAAATTCTGCAAAAAAACACCCAAATTTGGGGAGGGGTCCCTCCTATTTGGGACCCCCCAAAAATTAAAAAAAATCCCAAAAATCACCAAAAATCGCCCAAAAAATTCCCAAAAATAAAATAAAAATCCCCAAAAATAAGGGTCCTGCCCCTCCCCCACCGCGCCTCAGTTTCCCCAAATTTGGGGAGGGGTCGCCCCTATTTGAGACCTCCCAAAAATCCCAAAAATCACCAAAAAAATGCCCAAAAATTGCCAAAAAATAAAAATAAAAAAAAAAATTTCCAAAACAATCCCCAGAAATAACGGTCCTGCCCCTCCCCCACCCAAACTTTTTGGGGTGCCCCTCCCCCACCCAGGACCCCAAATTTTTTTTTAATGCCCCTCCCCCACCCATGACCCCTCCCCAATTTTTGGGGGGGCACCCCTCCCCCACCCCAAATTTTAGGGGCGCCCCTCCCCCACCCCCCCGACCCCTCTCCAAATTTTTTTGGGGGGTGCCCCTCCCCCCCCCGTGCCTCAGTTTCCCCAAATTTTGGGGTGCCCCTCCCCCACCTTGACCCCCCCTCTGACCCCTCCCCAAATTTTTTTGGGTGCCCCTCCCCCACCCCACATTTTGGGGTGCCCATCCCCCACTTTGCCTCAATTTCCCCAAATTTTGGGATGCCCCTCCCCCATCATGACCCCCCCGGACCCCTCCCCAAATTTTTTTGGGTGCCCCTCCCCCCCCTTTTTCCGTTCCCACGCTCGAAAGAGGAAGTGGGGGAGGGGCCAGGGGTGGGGGAGGGGCGCGAGTTCCTCTCCGGCCACGCCCTGAGTTGGGGTTTTTTTGGGGGGGGGGGAGGTTGATTTTTGGGGGAAATTTTGGGATTTTTTGGGATATATTTTGGGCTATTTTTGGGAATTTTTTTCAGGTTTTTTGGGATTTTTTGGGGGGTATTTTTAAGCTTTTTTTGGATTTTTTTGGGGTAATTTTGGACATTTTGGGGGAATTTTTTGGAGGTTTTTTGGGATTTTTGGGGGTATTTTTTTGGTATTTTTCGGGGGGATTTTTTGGGATTTTTGGGGGTATTTTCGGGATTTTTTGGGATATTTTTTGGGTAATTTTGGGATATTTTTGGGATATTTTTTGGGATTTTTGGGGGATTTTTTTTTTAATTTTTTGGGGATTTTTTTGAGATTTTTTTGGGAAACTTTGGGCATTTTTTGGGAGTTTTTTTTGAGGTTTTTTGGGATTTTTTGGGGGCATTTTTAGGGATATTTTTGGGGTAGTTTTGGGATTTTTTGGGGGGTTAATTTTGGGGTTTTTTGTTTGTTTTTCGGGGGATTTTTAGGATATTTTTTGGGATATTTTTCGGGATTTTTTGGGGCGTATTTTGGGAGATTTTGAGGCTGATTTTTGGGGGAATTTTGGGGGTTTTTTTGGGGTACTTTTGGGGGATTTTAAAATATATTTTGAGTATTTTTTGGGATTTTTGGGGGTGATTTTGGGGTTTTTTTCTTTTTGTATTTTTGGGGATTTTTGGGTGTATTTTTGGGATTTTTTGGGGTATTTTTTGTGTATTTTTTTACATTTTTGGGATTTTTTTGGGGTATTTTGGGGTATTTTGGGATTTTTTTTTGTTCCCCCCAATCCTCCTAAAATTCCCCAAAATTCCCAAAAAATTACCAAAATCCCCCAAAATCCTCCAAATTTCCCCCAAAAATCCTCCCAAAAATCCCCAAAATTAAAAAAAAATCCCAAAATTCCCCAAAATCCCCCTAAATTTCCCTAAATCCCCCCCAAAATTGACCAAAATCCCCCCAAATTTCCCCAAATTTCCCCCAAAATTACCAAAAATTCCCCAAAATTCCCCAAAATTCTCCCCAAAAATCACAAAAATTACCCCAACTTTCCCAAAATCCCCCCAAAATCCCAAAAATTCACCCCAAAAATTGCAAAAATTACCCCAAAATACCCCAAAAATATGAAAAATACCCCCAAAATTCCCTAAAATCTCCCAAATCCCCCCAAAAATCCTTCAAAATCCCCAAAATTCTCCAAAAAAAAACCACAAAAATTACTCCAAATTCCCAAAATTCCCCCAAAATTCTCCCAAAAATTGATGAAAATCCCCCAAAATTTCCCTAAATTCCAAAAAAATTCCCCCTGAATTACCGAAATATCTCCCAAAAAATGCTCCAAAATCTCCCCAAAATTACCAAAAAATCCCCAAAATTCACTAAAATTCAGCAAAAAATCCAAACATCCCCCCAAAAATCCCTCAAAATGCCCCAAATTACCCCAAATCTCCCAAAATCTCCCAAAAATACTTCAAAAGCCCCAAAATTACCCAAAAATCTTCCCCAAAATCCTCCAAACCTCCCAAAAATTCCCCAAAAATTCTCAAGAAAAAATCACAAAAATTACCCCAAATTCCCAAAAATTACCCCAAAATGACCCAAAAATTCCCCCCTCCCCAAAAATCCTTCAGAATCCCCAAATTCTCGCCTCCCCTCCCCCCCAATTTCTCACCCCTCCCCCATTTCCTGCCCCTCCCCCCCCCAGCTCTGCTGTGGCTCGCGCTCGGCTCCTTCCGCCCCTCCCCCACCGCGGCAGGTGAGGCTTTTTGGGGTTTTTTGGGGTGAATTTGGGTTTTTTTTGGGGGGGTTGGGGTTTTGGGGTTTTTTGGGGAGGTTTTGGGGTGGAAATTGGGGATTTTGGGTTTTTTTGGGGAGGAGGTTGGGTATTTTGGGGTTTTTTTGGGGTGGAAATTGGGGATTTTGGGGTTTTTTTGGGAGGTTTTGGGGTGGGAATTGGAGATTTTGGGGTTTTTTTGGGGAGGAAATTGGAGATTTTGGGGTTTTTTTGGGGGAGGAGGTTGGGTTTTTTGGGGGAATTCGGGTTTTTTGGGTGGAAATTGGAGATTTTGGGTTTTTTGGGGAGGTTTTGGGGTGGAAATTGGGGATTTTGGGGTTTTTTGGGGTGGAAATTAGGGATTTTGGGTTTTTTTGGGAGGTTTTGGGGTTTTTTTGGGAGGTTTTGGGGTGGAAATTGGGGATTTTGGGGTTTTTTGGGGTGGAAATCGGGGATTTTGGGGTTTTTTGGGGAGGAAATTGGAGAATTTGGGTTTTTTGGGGAGGAGGTTGGTTTTTTTGCGAGATTTTGGGGTGGAAATTGGGGATTTTGGGGTTTTTGGGGGGGGTTTTGGGGTTTTGGGGGGGAATTTGAGTTTTTTGGGGTGGAAATTGGGGATTTTGGGGTTTTTGGGGGGGGTTGGGGTTTTGGGGGGTTTTTTTGGGAGGTTTTTGGGTGGAAATTGGAGATTTTGGGTTAATTTGGGGAGGTGGTTGGGTTTTTTGGGGTTTTTTGGGGAGGTTTTGGGGTGGAAATTGGGGATTTTGGGGTTTTTTTTGGGGTGGAAATTGGGGATTTTGGGGTTTTTTTGGGGTGGAAATTGGGGATTTTGGGCTTTTTTGGGGGAGGTTTTGGGGTGGAAATTGGAGTTTTGGGGTTTTTTGGGGTGGAAATTGGAGATTTGGGGTTTTTTGGGGAGGTTTTGGGGTGGAAATTGGGGATTTTGGTTTTTTTTTGGGTTGGGTTGGGGTTTTGGGGGTTTTTGTGGGGAGGTTTTGGGGTGGAAATTGGGGATTTTGGGGAGGAAATTGGGGATTTTGGGGTTTTTTGGGGAGGTTTTGGGGGGGAATTTGGGTTTTTTGGGGTAGAAATTGGGGATTTTGGGGTTTCTTGGGGAGGTTTTGGGGTGGAAATTGGGGATTTGGGGTTTTTTTGGGGTGGGGTGGGGTTTTGGGGAGGTTTTGGGGCGGAAATTGGGGATTTGGGGGTTTTTTGGGGGGGGTGGGGTTTTGGGGAGGTTTTGGGGTGAAATTGGGAGGTTTTGGGGTTTTTTGGGGGGTTGGGGCGGAAATTGGGGATTTGGGGTTTTTTTGGGGGAAAATTGGGGCATTTGGGGAGGATTTGGGGTTTTTTGGGTTTTTTTTGGGGAGGGGTTGGGGATTTTGGGGTTTTTTGGGGAGGTTTTGGGGTGGAAATTGGAGATTTTGGGGTTTTTTTTGGGTGATTTGGGTTTTTTGGGGAGGTTTTGGGGTGGAAATTGGAGATTTTGGGGTTTTTTGGGGAGGAGGTTGGGCTTTTTGGGGAGGTTTTGGGGTGGAAATGGGGGATTTTGGGGGTTTTTTTTGGGGTGATTTGGGTTTTTTTGGGGAGGTTTTGGGGTGGAAATTGGGGATTTTGGGGTTTTTTGGGGTGGAAATTGGGGTTTTTGGGGTTTTTTGGGGTGGGTTGGGGTTTTGGGGAGGAATTTGGGTTTTTTTTGGGGGGGGTTGGGGTTTAGGGGTTTTTTGGGAGGTTTTGGGGTGGAAATTGGGGATTTTGGGGGTTTTTTGGGTGCGTTGGGGTTTTTTTGGGGTGATTTGGGGTTTTTGGGGGGGTTGGGGTGGAAATTTTGGGGGAATTTGGGGATTTTGGGGTTTTTTGGGGAGGAGGTTGGGTTTTTTGGGGAGTTTTGGGGTGGAAATTGGAGATTTTGGGGGTTTTTGGAATGGAAATTGGGGATTTTGGGTTTTTTTGGGGAGGTTTTGGGTGGAAATTGGAGATTTTGTGGTTTTTTGGGGTGGAAATTGGAGATTTTGGGGTTTTTTTTTTGGGGGTTGGGTTGGGGTTTTGGGGGGAAATTTGGGTTATTTGGGGTTGGGTTTTGGGGTTTTTTTGGGGAGGTTTTGGGTGGAAATTGGGGATTTGGGGTTTTTTGGGGTGGAAATTGGGGATTTTGGGGTTTTTTGTGGTGGGTTGGGGTTTTGGGGTGGAATTTGGGTTTTTTTGGGGGGTTGGGGTTTTGGGTTTTTTTGGGGAGGTTTTGGGGTGGAAATTGCAGATTTTGGGGTTTTTTGGGGAGGCGGTTGGGTTTTTTTTGGGAGGTTTTGGGGTGGGAATTGGAGATTTTGGGGTTTTTTGGGTGGAAATTGGAGATTTTGGGTTTTTTTGGGGTGGTTGGGGTTTTGGGGGGGAATTTGAGTTTTTTGGGTGGTTTTGGGGTGGAAATTGGGGATTTTGGGCATTTTTTTGGGGTGGGTTTGGGTTTTGGGGAGGTTTTGGGGTGAAAATTGGAGATTTTGGGTTTTTTTGGGGAGGAAATTGGGAATTTTGGGTTTTTTGGGGAGGTTTTGGGGTGCAAATTGGGGATTTTTGGGTTTTTTGGGGAGGTTTTGGGGTGGAATTTGGGGATTTTGGGGTTTTTTGGGGTGGAAATTGGGGATTTTGGGTTTTTTTGGGGAGGAGGTTGCGGTTTTTGGGGGGGAATTTGGGGTGGAAATTGGGGATTTTGGAGTTTTTTGGGGGGGGTTGGGGTTTTGGGGGTTTTTTGGGGAGGTTTTGGGGTGGAAATTGGGGATTTTGGGGTTTTTTGGGGTGGAAATTGGGGATTTTGGGGGTTTTTTGGAGGTTTTGGGGTGGAAGTTGGAGAATTTGGGTTTTTTGGGGAGGTTTTGGGGTGGAAATTGGAGGATTTTGGGGTTTTTGGGGAGGTTTTGGGGTGGAAATTAGAGATTTTGGGGTTTTTTTGGGGGGTGGGTTGGGCTTTTGGGGGGGAAATTGGGTTTTTTGGGGTGGATTTTGGGGTTTTGGGGTTTTTTTGGGGAGGTATTGGGGTGGAAATCGGAGATTTTGGGGTTTTTTGGGGGTGAGTTTGGGTTTTTGGGGAGGTTTTGGGGTGGAAATTGGAGAATTTGGGTTTTTTTGGGGTGGAAATTGGGGATTTTGGGGTTTTTTTGCGGTGGGTTGGGATTTTGGGGGATTTTTGGGGAGGTTTTGGGGTGGAAATTGGAGATTTTGGGGTTTTTTTGGGGTGGGTTTGGGTTTTGGGGGTGGTTTTGGGGTGGAACATAATTCAAATTGTAAGGATTTGGGGTTTTTTTGGGGGGAGGAATTGGGGATTTCGGGGGGGATTTGGGGTGATTTTTTGGGTTTTTTGGGGTGATTTTTTTTGGTTTTTTGGGGTGATTTTTTGGGTTTTTTTGAGGATGAATCTTTGTGATTTTTGGGGTGAATTTTCTGAATTTTGGGGTGAATTTTCTGAATTTGGGGTCCCCCCGACCCCCCCTGACCCCCAGATTTGGTTCCCTGCCACCCCCTGGGCTCCTCCCTCTGCCAGTGCCCCCCCGGGCTGAAGGGACCCCCCTGGGAGCGAGAGAGACACTGGGAGCAGCAGTGCGAGGGTGAGACTTATACTGGGTTATACTGGTTTGTACTGGTTTGTACTGGGAGGGACTGGGAATGGGCTGGGATTGATATTGAGGGGACTGGGAGGGACTGGGAGGGAACTGGGAGGGACTGGGATGGAGTGGGATGGACTGGGAGGGAACTGGTTTGTACTGGGAGGGACTGGGATGGACTGGGAGGGGACTAGGGGAGACCGGGAGGGGCTGGGAATGGACTGGGATTAAACTGGGAGCGACTGGGAATGGACTGGGATGGGATTGGAATTAAACTGGGAGGGACTGGGTTATACTGGGAAGGACTGGGAAGGGGATTGGAATTAAACTGGGAGGGACTGGGAATGGAATGGGAGGGGATTGGGAGGGACTGGGTTATAGTGGGAGGGACTGGGAGGGACTGGGAGGGAACTGGGAGGGACTGGGATGGAATGGGATGGACTGGGAGGGAACTGGTTTGTACTGGGAGGGACTGGGAATGGACTGGGAGGGACTGCAAGGGAACTGGGAGGGACTGGGATGGAACTGGGAGGGACTGGGATGGGATTGGAGTTGAACTGGGAGGGACTGGGTTATACTGGTTTGTACTGGGAGGGACTGGGAATGGAATGGGAGGGGATTGGGAGGGACTGGGTTATACTGGGAGGGACTGGGAGGGACTGGGAATGGATTGGAATTAAACTGGAAACGGACTGGGAGGGAGTGGGTTATACTGGGAGGGACTGGGAATGGACTGGGAGGGACTGGAATTAAACTGGGACGGAGTGGGCCGAACTGGGATGAACTGGGATGGATTCAGTCAAACTGGGACGGAGTGGGCCGAACTGGGATGAACTGGGATGGATTCAGTCAAACTGGGATGGACTGGGATGGACTGGGATGAACTGGGAGGGACTGGGATGAACTGGGATGGATTCAGTCAAACTGGGATGAACTGGGATGAACTGGGAGGGACTGGGATGGATTCAGTCAAACTGGGATGGACTGGGATGAACTGGGATGGACTGGGATGAACTGGGATGGATTCAGTCAAACTGGGGTGGACTGGGAGGGACTGGGAGGGACTGGGATGGATTCAGTCAAACTGGGGTGGACTGGGATGAACTGGGATGGATTCAGTCAAACTGGGATGCACTGGGATGGATTGTATTGAGCTGGGATGAACTGGGATGAACTGGGATGAACTGGGATGAACTGGGATGGACTGGGATGAACTGGGATGGACTGGGATGAACTGGGAGGACCCAGAATTTGGGGAGGGGTCCTCACCGCCCCTCCCCCTCTCCAAATTTAGACCTCAATGGGTGTGTGGGGGAGGGGCACTGGGATGGATTGTATTGAACTGGGATGGACTGGGATGAACTGGGACAAACTGGAATGGACTGGGATGGACTGGGAGGGTCTCACAATTTGGGGAGGGGTCCTCACCGCCCCTCCCCCTCCCCAAATTCAGACGTCAATGAGTGTGTGGGGGAGGGGCAGCCCTGCCCCCCCCTGCAGAGCTGTGAGAACACCTGGGGCTCCTTCCGCTGCGTCTGTAACCATGGTTACCGCCAGGTGACCCCTCCCCAGAACGGGACCGGGACCCCCGGGCTGCAGTGCGAAGGTGAGGAGACCCCAGACCCAAAATTCCCAAAAATTTCCCCAAAAATTTCCCCAAAATTTCAGCAAAATTCCCAAAAATTCAGTGAAATTCCTCAAAATTTCTGCCCAGAAACACAAAAAATTCACCCAAAATTTTGTCTGGGAGACCCCAAAATTCCTCCCCGGGACCCCCAAATTTTAGTGTGAGGGTGAGGAGACCCCAGACCCAAAATTCCCAAAAATTTCCCCAAAAATTTCCGCGAAATTCCCAAAAATTTCCGCCCAGAAACACCAAAATTCCCCCAAAATTGCCCTCAGGGACCCCAAAATTCCCCCCAGGGACCCCCAAAAATGGGTCAGGGACCCCCGGGCTGCGGTGCGAAGGTGAGGAGACCCCAGACCCAAAATTCCCCAAAATTCCCAAAAATTTCCCAAAAATTCCCAAAAATTTCCACAATATTCCCAAAAATTCTCAAAAAATTCCATGAAATTCTCAAAAATTTCACCCCCAAAACAGCAGAATTCCCCCCAAATTTGCCAAAATTCCTCCCCAGGGACCCCAAAAATGAGACAGGGACCCCCAAATTTCAGTGTGAAGGTGAGGAGACCCCAGACCCAAAATTCCCCAAAATTTCCCCAAAAATTTCCGCGAAATTCTCAAAAATTTCTGTGAAATTCCAAAAAATTTCCACACAGAAACACCAAAATTCCTCTCCAGGACCCCTCCCCTAATTGGGGAGAGACCCCCCAGGACCCCCCAATTTCAGTGTGAAGGTGAGGAGCCCAGACCCAAAATTCCCAAAAATCTCCCCAAAATTTCTGCGAAATTCCCAAAAATTTCCACAAAAATCCCAAAAATTTCACCCAGAAACACCAAAATTCCTTCCCAGGGACCCCAAAATTTCCCCAAAATTCCTCCCCGGGACCCCCAAATTTCAGTGTGAGGGTGAGGAGACCCCAGACCCAAAATTTCCAAAAATTTCCCCAAAAATTTCCCCAAAATTTCCCCAAAATTCCCCAAAATTTCCAAAAATTTCTGCGAAATTCCCAAGAATTTCCACCCAGAAACACCAAAATTCCTCTCCAGGACCCCCTCCCCTAATTGGGGAGAGACCCCCCAGGACCCCCAAATTTCAGTGTGAGGGTGAGGAGACCCCAGACCCAAAATTCCAAAAATTTCCCCCAAAATTTCCCCAAAATTCCCCAAAAATTTCTGCAAAATTCCCAAAAATTTCCACTCAGAAACACCAAAATTCCTCGCCAGGGACCCCAAAATTTCCCCCAGGGACCCCAAAATTCCCCCCCCAAAATGGGTCAGAGACCCCCGGAGTGCAGTGCGAAGGTGAGGAGACCCCAGACCCAAAATTCCAAAAAATTTCCCCAAAAATTTCCCCAAAATTCACTGAAATTCCCAAAAATTTCCCCAAAATTTCCCAAAATTCCCCAAAATTTCTGCAAAATTCCCAAAAATTTCCACCCAGAAACACCAAAATTCCTCTCCAGGAATTGGGGAGAGACCCCCCAGGACCCCCAAATTTCAGTGTGAAGGTGAGGAGACCCCAGACCCAAAATTCCCCAAAATTTCCCCAAAAATTTCCACGAAATTCTCAAAAATTTCTGTGAAATTCCAAAAAAATTTCCACCCAGAAACACCAAAATTCCTCTCCAGGACCCCCTACCCTAATTGGGGAGAGACCCCCCAGGACCCCCCAATTTCAGTGTGAAGGTGAGGAGACCCCAGACCCAAAATTCCCAAAAATCTCCCCAAAATTTCTGCGAAATTCCCAAAAATTTCCACAAAAATCCCAAAAATTTCACCCAGAAACACCAAAATTCCTTCCCAGGGACCCCAAAATTTTCCCAAAATTCCTCCCCGGGACCCCCAAATTTCAGTGTGAGGGTGAGGAGACCCCAGACCCAAAATTCCCAAAATTTCCCAAAAATTTCCCAAAAATTTCCACCCAAAACCCCCAAAATTCCCCCAAAATCCTCCCCAGGGACCCCAAAATATTCCCAGTCCCCAATTTTTTGGGTCCCCCCCACGTTTTGAGGTCTCCCCCATTTCCGGGGGGGTCTCTCCCCAATTTGGGGAGGGGTCTCCCCCCTTTTGTAGGGAATTTTTTCCCAAATTTTCAGTAATTTTGTCCAATTTTTAGGTAATTTTTCCACAATTTTTTGGGCAATTTTCCCCCAATTTTTGGGGAATTTTCCCCAATTTTTCAGGGAATTTTCCCCAATTTTGGGGGAATTTCCCCCAATTTTTGGGGGGAATTTTCCCCAATTTTTTGGGAATTTTCCCCAATTTTTGGGAATTTTCCCCCAATTTTTGGGCAATTTTCCCCCAATTTTCCCCCAATTTTTGGGCAATTTTTCCCCAATTTTCCTCCAATTTTTGGGCAATTTTTTCCCAATTTTTGGGAATTTTCCCTCAATTTTTTGGCAATTTTCCCCCAATTTTGGGTAATTTTCCCCCAATTTACCCCCAATTTTGGAGGAATTTTCCCCCAATTTTTCAGGGAATTTTCCCCAATTTTTCAGGGAATTTTCCACCAGTTTTTGGGAATTTTCCCCAATTTTTGGGGAATTTTCCCCCCCAATTTTCCCCCAAATTTGGGGAATTTTCCCCAATTTTTCAGGGAATTTTCCCCAATTTTGGGGGCAATTTCCCCCCAATTTTTGGCAATTTTCCCCCATTTTCTAGGAGATTTTCCCCCAATTTTTGGGGAATTTTTTTTGGAATTTTTCCCCAAATTTTTCCGGAATTTTCCCCAATTTTTGGTCAAATTTCCCCCAATTTTTCCCCAATTTTTCCCCAATTTTTCCCCCCATTTTTTTCTCTCCTTTTCCCCCACTCCGGGGGGGGGTCTCTCCCCAATTTGGGGAGGGGTCTCCCCCCATTTCCGCCCCCCCTGACCCTTGCCCCTCCCCCCAGACGTGGACGAGTGTGCCGAGGGGGGGGAGGGGCGCTGCGGGGGGGGCGCCCTGTGCCTCAACACCCCCGGGAGCTTCGAGTGCCACTGTCCCCCCCCCGGGAGAGGACCCCCGGGAGCGGGGGGTGCCCAGGTGAGACCCCTCCCCAAATTCACCGAAATCCCAAAAAAAATCCCAAAAAAATCTGAAAAAATAGCGAAAAAATACAAAAAAATGGTGAAAAATAGCCAAAAAATCCAAAATTCAGCCTAAATTCCCCCCCGGGAAAGGACCCCCGGGAGCGGGGGGGTGTCCAGGTGAGACCCCTCCCCAAATTAACCAAAATCCCAAAAAAAATCCCCAAAAAATTCCGGAAAATTCCGGAAAATTCTGAAAAAATAGTGAAAAAATAGCGAAAAATGGCCAAAAAATCCCAAAATTCAACCCAAATTCTCCTCACGGAGAGACCCCCGGGCCTGAGGGGTGTCCAGGTGAGACCCCTCCCCAAATTAACCAAAATCCCCCCAAAAAAATCCCAAAAAAAATCCGAAAAAAATTTAAAAAAATATGAAAAAATAGTGAAAAATATGAAAAATGGCAAAAAAATCCCAAAATTCAACCCAAATTCTTCTCATGGAGAGACCCCCGGGAGCGGGGGGGTGTCCAGGTGAGACCCCTCCCCAAATTAACCAAAATCCCCAAAAAAATCCCAAAAAAATAAAAAAAAAATTTGAAAAAATAGTGAAAAAATAGTGGAAAATGGCCAAAAAATTCCAAAATTCAGCCCAAAATCACCACCTGGGAAGGACCCCCGGGAGCGGGGGGGTGCCCAGGTGAGACCCCTCCCCAAATTAACCGAAATCCCAAAAAAAATCCTAAAAAAATCCCCAAAAATTCCGAAAAAACAGCTCAAAAATATGAAAAGTTACCCCAAAATTGCACCAAAAATCCCAAAATTCAGCCCAAAATCCCCCCCGGGAGAGGACCCCCGGGAGCGGGGGGGTGTCCAGGTGAGACCCCTCCCCAAATTAACCAAAATCCAAAAAAAATCAAAAAAAAATTCCGGAAAATTCCGGAAAATTCCGGAAAAATAGCGAAAAAATAGCGAAAAATGGCCAAAAAATCCCAAAATTCAACCCAAAATCGCCACCCAGGAAGGACCCCAGGGACCGGGGGTGTGCCCAGGTGAGACCCCTCCCCAAATTAATCCAAATCCCAAAAAAAATCCCAAAAAAATCCGAAAAAATTCTGAAAAAATAAAAAAAAAATCCCAAAAAATAGCATAAAAATACCAAAAAATGGCCAAAAATTCCCAAAATTCAACCCAAAATCACCACCCAGGAAGGACCCCCGGGGCCGGGGGGGTGCCCAGGTGAGACCCCTCCCCAAATTAACCAAAATCCCAAAAAAAATCCTAAAAAAATCTGAAAAAATTCCGAAAAAATAGCGAAAAAATAGCGAAAAATACCAAAAAAATGGTCAAAAAATCCCAAAATTCACCCAAAAAATTTTTTTAAAAATTCCCAAAATTTATCCAAAGAAAACAAAAAATAAAAAAAAATCCCAAAAAAATCCCAAAATTCACCCCAAAAAATCCCAAAATTCACCCAAAAAAATCCCAAAATTCACCAAAAAAAATCCCAAAATTCACCCAAAAAAATCCCAAAATTCACCCAAAAAAATCTCAAAATTCACCAAAAAAAATCCCAAAATTCACCCCAAAAAATCTCAAAATTCACCAAAAAAATCCCAAAATTCACCCAAAAAAATCCCAAAATTCACCCAAAAAAATCCCAAAATTCACCCAAAAAAATCTCAAAATTCACCCGAAAAAATCCCAAAATTCACCCAAAAAAATCCCAAAATTCACCCAAAAAAATCTCAAAATTCACCTGAAAAAATCCCCAAAATTCACCCCAAAAAAATCCCAAAATTCACCAAAAAAATCCCAAAATTCACCTGAAAAAATCCCAAAATTCACCCAAAAAATCTCAAAATTCACCTGAAAAAATCCCCAAAATTCACCAAAAAAATCTCAAAATTCACCCAAAAAATCCCAAAATTCACCAAAAAAATCTCAAAATTCACCTGAAAAAATCTCAAAATTCACAAAAAAATCTCAAAATTCACCCAAAAAAATCTCAAAATTCACCTGAAAAAATCCCCAAAATTCACCCAAAAAATCCCAAAATTCACCAAAAAAAATCCCAAAATTCACCTGAAAAAAATCCCAAAATTCACCCCAAAAAATCCCAAAATTCACCCCAAAAAATCCCAAAATTCACCTGAAAAAATCTCAAAATTCACCTGAAAAAATCCCAAAATTCACCTGAAAAAATCCTAAAATTCACCTGAAAAAATCCCAAAATTCACCCAAAAAATTTTTTTAAAAATTCCCAAAATTCATCCAAAGAAAAACAAAAAATAAAAAAAAAAATCCCAAAAAAATCCCAAAATTCACCAAAAAAATCTCAAAATTCACCTGAAAAAATCCCCAAAATTCACCCAAAAAAATCCCAAAATTCACCAAAAAATCTCAAAATTCACCCAAAAAATCCCCAAAATTCACCCCAAAAAATCCGAAAATTCACAAAAAAAATTTTTTTAATCCCCAAAATCTACCCAAAAAATCCCAAATTTCACCAAAAATTTTTTTAAAAATCCCCAAATTTTCACCAAAAAAATCCCCAAAATTCACCCCAAAGATTTGGATCCCCAAATTCTCCCCAAAACCCCAAAATTTCCCCAAATTTGGGGTTCCTCCCTCCCCAAATTCCCTCCATTCGAGGGCGGGGCTGCTCTGGCCACGCCCAATTCTGACCATGCCCTTTCTGACCACGCCCCCTTCTGGCCACGCCCATCTTGGCCACGCCCACAGCGGTTCCGGTGCCCCCCGGGGTCTGCGGAGAGGAAAAGGTGAGGGGGACCCCAAAATTTGGGCGGGAAACCTCAAATTTTGGCGGGAAACCTAAAATTTGGGCGGGAAATCCCAAATTTTTGGCGGGAAACCCCGAATTTTGGGCGGGAAACCTAAAATTCTGGGGGGAAACCCCAAATTTTGGGCGGGAAATGTCAAATGTTGGGCGGGAAATCCCAAATTTTGGGAAGGAAATCCCAAATTTTGGGCGGGAAATCCCACATTTTGGGCGGGAAACCTAAAATTTGGTCGGGAAACCCCAAATTTTGTGCGGGAAACTCCAAATTTTGGGCGGGAAATCCCAAATTTTGGGTGGGAAACCCCAAATTTTGGGCGGGAAACCCCAAATTTTTGGCGGGAAACCTCAAATTTTTGGCGGGAAATCCCAATTTTCTGATGGGAAACTCCAATTTTTTGGCGGAAAACCTAAAATTTTGGCAGCTGGACCCGAATTTTGGGCGGAAAATGCTAAATTTTGGGCGGGAAACCCCAAATTTTTGGCGGGAAACCTCAAATTTTTGGGCGGGAAACTCCAAATTTTGGGCGGGAATCCCCAAATTTTTGGCGGGAAATCCCAAATTTTGAGTGGGAAACCCCAAATTTTGGGCGGGAAACCTCAAATTTTGGCGGCTGGACCTGAATTTTGGCTGGGAAATGCTAAATTTTGGGCGGAAAATCCCAAATTTTGGGTGGGAAACCTAAATATTTTGGCGGGAAACCCCAAATTTTGGGCGGGAAACCCCAGATTTTGGGTCGGGGGTGTTCCCGGAATTTTGGGGAGGTTCCCCAAATTTCGGGGTCCCCTGACCCCTCCCCTCCCCCCCCAGGGCTGTGATTTGGGGGTGACTCTCGAGAGAATTTCGGGAGAACTGCGGGGGGGGCGAGACCCCTGGAGCCTCCTGCAGGTTTGGGGGAAATTTGGGGAAAATTTGGGGAAATTTGGGGAATTTTGGGGAATTTTGGGGAATTTTGGGGAAATTTGGGGGAATTTTGGGGAAATTCGGGGGAATTTGGGGGAATTTGGGGAAATTTGGTGTCATTTGGGGAGAATTTGGGGGAATTTGGCGAATTTTGGTGAAATTTGGGGGAATTTGGGGGCTCCTGGAGGGGTTTCGGGGCGATTTTGGGGAATTTGGGGAAAATTTGGGGGTCCTGGGATTTTTGGGGGGAATTTTGGATGAATTTGGGGAAATCTGGGGGAGTTTGGGGCTCTTGGGAGGGATTTTGGGGGTCCTGGGGGGTTTGGGGGCTCTTGGGATTTTTTTTCTGGGGCAGTTTTTAAGGGTTTTTTCTTTATTTTTTGGGGGTTTTTTTTGTTTTTTGTTAATTTTTTTGAGTTTTTCATCTCTAATTTTGGATTTTTTCCCCCAGGAGCTCCTGGCAGTTCTCGAGGAGGCCCTGGGGGGGTCCTGGGCCGGGGTCTCCCCCCGGGGGAGGCACTCGAGGGTCTCAGCTCTGCTCGAGGCCGCGGAGGCTCTGGCCAGGGGGGCAGGGCTGAGAACGACCCCCGGGAGTGTCACCGAGGTCACCTCTGCCCAAGCAGGTACCCCGAAATCCAGCCGGGACCCCCAAAAATCGACTCGGGACCCCAAAAAATCGACTCGGGACCCCAAAAAACCCCAAAAACTACCCCAAAAAATGCTAAAAACTGCCCCAAAACCCCAAAAAACTGCCTCAAAAACCCCAAAAAACATCCCAAAACAAAAAAAAAAAAAAAAAAACCACCCAAAAAAACAAAAAACCACCCCCAAAATCCCCAAAACCCAAAAAACTTTCCCAAAAATCCCTCCAAAATCACCAAAAAATGCCCCAAGAATTGACTCAAGACCCCCAAAAACCACCCCAGAATCACCCAAAATGCCCCAAAATCCAAAAAAAACACCAAAAACACCTCTGGGACCCCAAAATCCCAAAAATCCCAATGGGAACCCCAAAAACCTCTCCAAAATCCCCAAAAACTGCCCCAAAACCAAAAAAAACCTGCCCCAAAACCAAAAGAAACCACCCCGAAAATCCCAAAAATCCCAAAAACGAAAGAAAAGCCCCAAAACAAAAAAAAAACCACCCCAAAAATCCCAAACACTGCCCCAAAAAGTGCTCCAAAATCCCCCAAAACGACCCCAAAAACCCCCAAAAAATCTGGAAAGAACCCAAAACCACCCCAAAAACCAAAAAAAATGACCCAAAATGACCCAAAAGTGACCCAAAATACCCAAAAATTGCCCCAGGACCCCAAAAATCCCCCGGGACTGTCACCAAGGTCACCTCCGCACGAGCAGGTACCCCAAAAATAGCCCAAAAATAGCCCAAAAATATCCCAAAAATACCCCAAAAATATCCCAAAAATACCCCAAAAATACCCCAAAAAATAGCCCAAAAATAGCCCAAAAATACTCCAAAAATACCCCAAAAATAGCCCAAAAATACCCCAAAAATACCCCAAAATTAGCCCAAAAATACCCCAAAAATACCCCAAAAATAACCCAAAAATATCCCAAAAATAGCCAAAAAATATCCCCAAAAATACCCCAAAAATACCCCAAAAATATCCCAAAAATACCCCAAAAATACCCCAAAAATATCCCAAAAATACCCCAAAAATACCCCAAAAATATCCCCAAAAATATCCCAAAAATACCCCAAAAATATCCCAAAAATACCCCAAAAATAGCCCAAAAATACCCCAAAAATATCCCAAAAATACCCCAAAAATATCCAAAAATATCCCAAAAATATCCCAAAAATACCCCAAAAATACCCCAAAAATATCCCAAAAATACCCCAAAAATACCCCAAAAATATCCCAAAAATATCCCAAAAATACCCCAAAAATATCCCAAAAATACCCCAAAAATAGCCCAAAAATACCCCAAAAATATCCCAAAAATACCCCAAAAATATCCCAAAAATATCCCAAAAATACCCCTAAAATACCCCAAAAATACCCCAAAAATATCCCAAAAGTATCCCAAAAATACCCAAAAAATACCCCAAAAAAATCCCAAAAAATACCCCAAAAATATCCCAAAAATATCAAAAAATACCCCAAAAATACCCCAAAAATAGCCCAAAAAATGGACTCGGGACCCCAAAAAACCCCAAAAATCGCAATGGGGACCCAAAAAAACCCCAAAAATTCCTGTCCCTGTCCCCAGCGCTGTCCCTGGCGCTGTCCTGCGGTGTCTAAGGTGACACTGATGTCCCCAAGGGGTGACACTGATGTCACACAAAGGTGACACTGATGTCATTGTCCCCAAGGGGTGACACTGATGTCACTGTCACTGTCCCTCTGTCCCCAGCGCTGATGCTGTCACTGTCACTGTCCCTGTCCCCAAGGGGTGACACTGATGTCACTGTCACTGTCCCTCTGTCCCCAGCGCTGATGCTGTCACTGTCACTGTCCCTGTCCCCAAGGGGTGACACTGATGTCACTGTCACTGTCCCTCTGTCCCCAGCGCTGTCCCTGTCGCTGTCCCCAAGGGGTGACACTGATGTCATTA